>JAMYXO010004741.1:0-16851 GCA_033310375.1 Conus canariensis | reverse complement strand
TTCCCCCAAAAAAAAACCCCTTTTTTTTAAAAAAAAAATTAAAAAAAAAAAAAGGGGGAAAAAAAACCCAAAAAAAAAGGGGAAAGGGGGGGGGGGGAGGGGGGGGAAAAAAAACCTTTACCTAAAGGGTGGTTTTTATTTTTTAAAAAAATTTTAAGGGGGGTTTTTTTTTTTTTTTTTTTTTTTTTTTAAAAATTTTTCCACCTTTTTTTCTTTTTTTTTCCCCCTTTTTTTTTTGGGGGGTTTTTTTTTTTAAAAATTTTGGGGGGAAAAAAAAATTTTTCCCCCCCCCCCCCCCCCGGGGCCCCCCCCCCCAAAAAATTTTTAAAATTGGCCCCTTTTCCCCTTTTCCCCTTTTTGGGGGGCCCCCCTTTTATTTTTCCCCCCCACCCCCCCCCCCCCCCCCCCCCCCCCCTTTTTTTAATTTTTTCCCCAAATTTGGGGCCCAAAAAAGGGGGGGGCCCAAAAAGGGAAACCCTTCCCCTTTGTTTTTTTTGGGGTTTTGGGTTTTAAAAAATTTTAAAAATTTTTTTTTTTGGGGGTTAAAAAAAAATTTTTTTTTAAATTTTTGGGGAAAAACCCCCTTTTTTTTTTTAAAATTTTTTTTTTGGGTTTTTCCCCAAAAAAAAAAGGGGGAAAAAAATTTAAAAAACCCAAAATTTTTTTAAAAAAACCCCCTTTTTTTTTTGGGTTTTTTTTTATAAAAAATTTTTTTCCCCAAAAAAAAATTTAACCCCCCCAAAAAAATTTTTTTAAAACCCCCTTTTTTTAAATTTTAAAATTTAAAAAAAATTTTAAAAAAAAAATTTTTTTTTAAACATTAAAAAACCCAAATTTTCAAAAAAAAACCCCCCCCTTTTTTTCCCCCCAAAAAAAAATTTTTTTTTTTTTTTTTTTTTTTTTTTAAAATTTTTACTTAAAATTTTTTTTTTAATTTTTTTTTTAAAAAAAATTTTCCCCCCCAAAAAAAAATTTTTTTAAAAGGAAATTTTAAAAAACCCCCCCCTTTTAATTTTTTAAAAATTTATTTTTTAAAACCTTTTCTTTAAAAAAAAATTTTTTTAAGTTTAAAACTTTTAAAAAAATTTTTTTTAAAAAATTTTTCATTAAAAAAAAAAAAAAAAAATTTTTTTAAAAAATTTTTTTAAATTTCCAAAAATTTTCCCCATTTTTTTAAAATTAACCCTTTTTAAAAATTTTAAAAAAATTTTAAAATTTTAAAAACCCTTATTAAAAAAATTAAAAAAAAATTTTTTTAAAAAAAATTTTTTTTAAAAAAAATTTTTTTTTTAAAAAAATTTTTAAAAAAAAATTTTTTTTTAAAAAGGAATCTTTTTTAAAAAAATTTTTTTAAAAAAATTTTTTTAAATTTTGGGGGGGGAAAAAGGTTTTTTGGAAGGGGGGGTGGGGTTCCCCGGGGGAAAAAACCCAAAAAGGGGAAAACCAATTTTAACCCCTAAAAAAATTTAAAGGGGGGGTTTTAAAAACCGGGGGTTTTAAAAAAAACCCAAAAAAAAAAAAAAACCCCCCCCCGGGAACCCCCCAAAGGGGGGCCCCCCCCCCCTTTTAAAAAAAAGGGGGAAAAAAAACCCCTTTTTCCCCCCCCCCCCCCCCCCCCCCCCCCTTTCCCCCAAAAAAAAAGGGGCAACATTTTTAAAAAAACCCCAAAAAAAAACCCCTTTCCCCCCCCCCCCAAAAAAGGGTGAAACCGAAAAAGGGGGGAAAAAAATTTTTTTTAAAAAAAAAAACCCCCTTTTCCCCCCCCAAAAACCCAGGGAAAAAGGTTTTTTTTTTGGGCCCCCCGGGGGGGAAACCCCTTTTTTTAAAAACCCAAAAAAAAACCCGGGGGAAAATTTTTTTAACCCCCCCCAAAACCCCCCCCCCCCCCCCCCCCCCCCCCCCCCCCCCCCCTTTCCCCCTTTTTAAAAACCCCGGGTTTCGGGAAAAAAAAAAAAAAAAAAAAAAACCCCCCCAAAAAAAAAACCCTTTTTTTTTAAAACCGGCCCCAAAAGGGCCCCCCCCCCCTTTAACCCCCCCCCCCCCAAAACCCCCCGGGCCCCCCCCCCCCCCCCCCCCCCCCCCCCCCCAAAAACCCCCCCCCAAAACCCCCCCCCCCCCCCCCCCCCCCCCCCCCCCCCCCCCCCCCCCCCCCCCCCCCCCCCCCCCCCTTTTTGGAAAATTTAAAAACCCCTTTTAAAATTAATTAAAAAAAATTTTTTTTTTTTAATTTAACCCCACTTTTTCCCCGGGGAAAATTTTGGGGGGTTTCCCCCCAAAAACCCAAAAAAACAAAAAAAAAAATTTTAAAAAAAAAAAGGTTGTTAATTTTTTTCCCCTTTTGTTAAAAAATTTGGGGTTTAATTTTTTTAATTTTTCCCCCAAAAAAGGGCACATTTTCCCAAAAAAAATTTTTTTTTTTGGGGTTTTTTTTTTCCCCAAAAAAATTTTAAAAATTTTTTTTTTTAAAAAAAACCCTTAAGGGCCCCCAAAAATTTAACCCCCTTTTTTTTTTTTTTAAATTAAATTTTGAAAAAAACCCCCTTTTGAAAAAAATTTTTTAAAAAAAAAAAATTTTTTGGGAAAAAAAAATTTTAAAAACCCCAAAAAATTTTTTTTTTTTGGGGGTTTTTTTTTTTTTTTTTTAAAAAAAAAAAACCAAAATTTCTTTTTTTTTTTCCCCCCTTTTTTTCCCCCCCAAAAAAATTTTTTTTGATTTTTTTTTTTTAAAAAACCCCCTTTTTAATTAATTTTTAAAAAAAAACCCCCAAATTTAACTTTTCCCCCCCCCTTTTTTTTCAATGTTTTTAAAAAAAACCCCCCCCCAAATTTTTAAATTTAAATTTTTTTTAAAAAAATTTTTAAATTTTCCCTTTTTTAAAAAAATTTTTGAAAAAAATGAAAAAAAAAAAAAAGGGCACTTTCCCCCAAAAAAAAATTTTTTTTTTATTTAAAAAAAAATTTAACACCCTTTTTAAATTTTTTTTTGGGTTTCCCCCAAATTTTTTTTTTTAAAAAAAATTTTTTTGGAAATTTCCCAAAAACCTTTTTTTTTTTTTTTAAAAAAAAAAAGGGGGGGAAAAAAACCTTTTTTTTTTTAAAAAAAAAAATTTTTTTTTTTTTTTCCCCGCCCCTTTGGGTTTTCCCCTTTTAAGGGCCCCTTTTTAATTTAAAATTTTAACCCCCCAAAATTTTTTGGGAAAAAATTTTTTTTCCCAATTTAAAAAAAAAAAAATTTTTTTTTAAAATTTTTTAAAATTTTTTTAAAAAACCCTTTTTTGGTTTTTTGGGGTTTTTTTTTTTTTTTTTAAAAAATTTAATTTTTTTTTTTTTTTTTTTCCCATTAAACCAAAATTTTTTTTTTTTTTTTTTTTTTTTTCCCCCCCCAAAAAATTTTTTTTTTAATTTTAATTTTTGGAAAAAACCCCTTTTAAAAAAATTTAAAAATTTTAATTTTTTTTTACATTCCCCTTTTTTTTTTTTTTTTTTTTTTGGGGGTTTTTCCCCCAAAATTGGGGTTTTAAAAAATTAAAAATTTTAATTTGTTTTTTTAAATTTTCCCCTTAAAATTTTTGGCCCTTTTTTTTTTTTTTTTTTTAAAACCCCAATTTTTTGGAATTTTTTTTTTAATTTTTTTGGGATGTTGTACTTCAACTTGAACCCCTTTTTTTAAACCCATAAGTTGATATTTTGTGATGTTACCTTCAACTTGGAAATTAAAATTTTAAAAGTGATTTTTTGTTTTGTTTTTACACTTTAATTGGGCCCGAAAAATCCATTAAGTTGCCCTTTTGGATGTTTTTTCACTTCAATTTGAGACATTCCCAAAAACTTAAGTTGATCATTTTGTGGTGTTACATTTCAACTTAAAAGGGTTTAATAAATTAAGTTGATCATTTTTGTAAAGTTACACTTAACTTTACCCCTTTAAAACCCCCATTAAGTTGATCATTTTGTGTTGTACACTTAACTTGAAACCTTTTTTTAAACCCCTTTAAAGTGATCATTTTTTATGGTTGTTTCACTTCAACCTGGTAATTAACCCCATTAAGTTGTCATTTTTGTGATGGTTCACTTAAAATTTTACCCGTTAAATCATTAAGTTTTTCTTTTTGTGTTTGTTTACCAAAATTGACCCCGTTAACCCTTTTTAAGTTGTCATTTTTTTGTTGTTACACTTAACTTTGGCACGTTTAATTTTTCTTAAATTTGACATTTTTGGTGTGTTACACTTCAACTTGGTGGTTAATCCTTAAGTTGTTCATTTTGTGTTGTTTTCACTTCAAAAAAAGTGGTTTACTTAATTGAGCAAAATTAAACCCCTTAGGTTGTCATTATTGATGTTGTACGCTTCAACTTGACCCGTTCCCCCTTTAAGTTGATCATTTTGTTGTTTTAAACCTTCAACTTGAGCCAGTTAAATCCTTAATTGATATTTTTGTGTGTTACCTTCACTTGAGCCGTTTAAATTTCCTTTTAAGTTGATCATTTTGTATTGTTTACCTTCAACTTGGAATTAAAACCCCATTAAGTTGATATTTTGTGAGGGGTTCATTCAATTGAGCAGGTTAATTTATTGGTTGATCTTTTTTGTGATGTGTGTTACAATTTTCAACTTGCAGTTTTTTGGTTTTCAATTTTTCTTTTTAAGTTGTTTTTTCATTCTTTTTGATGGTGTTAACCTTCCAACTTCCCCCCAATTTTGGGAAAATTTCCCCCCCAATTAAGTTAAATCATTTTGTTGATGTGTGTTACATTTTTCCGCTTATACCCGTGGGGGAAATTAACATTAAGTTGACCCTTTTTGTAAATGTTTTGTTACACTTAAACTTGAAAGCGGGGGTTAATTTTTCATTAATTTGATCTTTCTTTGATTTTGTGTTTAAAACCCCCCACTTACACCCGTGGTTTAATTACCCTTAAGTGTTCATTCTGTGATGGGGGTTTTAAACCCTTCAGCTTACAGCAGGGTTTAATTATCATTAAGTTGGATCATTCTTTTGATGTGTGTTCACATAAAATTTGCGCGTGGTTAATTACCCAATTAAGTTAAATCTTTCCCTTTAAATTGTGTTACACTTAAAACTTCCCAGTTTTTGGGTTTAAATTATCTTTTAATTTATCATTCTGTGATGTGTTTTACATTTCCCCAAATTGCAGTGTGGGTTAATTTCTTTTAATTCCCTTCATTTTGTGATGTGTGTTAACTTCAGCTTACACTTTGGTGAAAACCAATTAAAGTTGTTTCCATTTTTGTGTGTGTGTTACTTTTAAAACTTGCAGCATGGTCAATTACCTTTAAAGTTGTTTCATTCTTTGATGTGTGTTACGCCTCAACTTCCCACCCGTGGCCCAATTTACCATTAATTTAAATCATTCTGTGTTGTGGTTACGCTTAAACTTGCAAGGGCCAAGGTTAATCATTTTTTAAAATTGATCATTTTGTGATGTGTGTTACACTTCAACTTGCACCCGGGGGTTTAAATTTTTCTTTAAGTTGAATCATTTTTGTGATGTGTGTTACGTTTTCTCTTTTAATTATTTTTTGGGTTTTTTGATCATTTTTGGGGAATGTTTGGTTAAACCCAAACCCATAAATTTTTTGCCAAGCCCTTTTTTTTGGTTTAATTTCTTTAAATTTGTTTCTTTCCCTTTTGATGTGGGGTTTACACTTAAAAACTTTGCAGCTATGGTAAATTACCCCATTAAGTTGATAATTTTGTGATGTTGTGTTACACTTCAACTTGCAGGTGGTTAATTATTTTAAGTTAAATCATTTTGTGATGTGGTTCCCGTTTTTCAACCTGGTTTTAAATTTTTCTTTATTTGATCTTCTGGGGATGTTTTGTTACATTTTAAAATTTGGGCCAGGGGGGTTTTTAAATTATCTTTAAAAGTTGATCTTTTCTGTGATGTGTTTTTACACTTAAATTTTTACAGCGTGGTTTTAATAATCTTTTTAATTTGATCATTCTGTAATTGTGTGTTACACTTCAACTTGATGGAGTCCCCATTTCATGATTCACCAGGGTTTTAATGGCATTTTGGGGTTGCCCTTTTGGTTTTGATCAGTTAAACCTGTGGAAACCCAACTTAATTCTTCCCCCGCCCCCCAGTTTTTTTTTTTTGTTTGTTTTTTTTTCCCCCCCAACCGCCTTTATGTTTTTCCTTTTATTTTTTTTCCCCTTTTTTTTTCCTTTTTTGATTTTGGTTTTTTTTTTCCTTTTTTTTTTTTCCCCTTTTCTTTTTTATTTTTGGGCTTTTTTTTTTTTTTTTTCCTTTTTTTTTTTTTTTTTTTTTTTTTTTTTTTTTTTTTTTTTCTTTTTTTTTTTTTTTTTTTTTTTTGGGGGTTTTTTTTTTTTTCCCCTTTTTTTCCCCCTTTGGGGTTGAAAGGGGTTTTCCCAAAGGGCCCAAAAACCCCCTTTTTTTTTTGGGGTTTTTTTTTGGGGGGGTTTTTTTTGTCCAGTTTTTTTTCCCGGGGTGGGAAGGGGGGAAATTTGGGGGCCCAAAGGGGTGTTTTTTTTGTTTTTTTTTTTTTTTTTTTTTTTTTTTTTTTTAAAATTTTTTTGGTTTTTTTTTTGTTTTTAAAAAAAAATTTTTTTTCCGGGTTTTTTTTTGGGGGGGGGTTTTTTTTTCCCCCTTTTTGGGGGGTTTTTTGGTTTTTTAAAAAAAGGGGGGGGCCCCAAAAAAAAAGGGGGGGGGTTTGGGTTTCTTTTTTTTTTGGGGGTTTTTTGGGGTTTTTTTTTTTTAAAAAGGGGAACCCCTTTTTTTTTTTCCCCGGGTTTTTTGGGGGGGAAAAAACCGGGGTTTTTTCCGGGGTTTTTTTTTTTTGGGGGGGGGTTTTTTTTTTTTTTAAAATTTTCCCCCCTTTTCCCCCCGGGGGCCCCCCCAAAAAAAACCCAATTTGGGGGGGGCCCCCCCCAAAAAAAAAAGGGGAGGGGGGGGGGGGGGGGGGGGAAGGGAGGGGGGGGGGGGGGGGGGGGGAAAACCCCCCCCCCCCCCCCCCCCCCCCCCCGGGGGGGGGGGGCCCCCTTTTTTGGAAAAAAATTTTAAAATTCCCTTTTTAATTAAAAAGGGGGGGGAAATTTTTTTATAAAAAGGGGGAAATTTAAAAGGGAACCCCCTTTTTTTTTTTGGGGGTTAAAAGGGGGTTTTTTTTTTTAAACTTTTTTAAAAAGGGGAACCGGTCGGGGTTTAAATTTCGCAGGTTTGTAGTTTCAGCCAAGGGGAAAATTGGGCCCTTCCGCCCCTGAAGGTTTTTTTGCCGGCCCTTCTTTTTTTGGGGGGTTTCTTATAAAAAACCTCATGTGGGGCCTGGGGGTTGGTGTTAAAGCCAAAATGCGGGTTTATAAAACCCATGGTGTGGGGTTTTGCAGTGTGGTTTTTGGCCCCTTTTCAGATCGGGGTTTGCTTTTTTTTGGGGACCCAAGGGGGGGCCCTTTACTTTAGGGTTGACCACCCATGGTGTGTGTTGCAGGGGGTTTTTTTCCCTTTCAGATCATGAGGGCCCACTGGCTTGTTTCCTTTCACATGGGCCCCTGGCTTTCCCAAACACTTGCTACTTCTTTGGGGTTGCTGTCCCCCACAAAAAGAACCCCAACTACGTCAGGGCCCCGCTGCCGCCATAAAACTTTGTTGCTGGAAGGTGAGGGGAAGAGGGGGGGGGGGGGGGGGGGGGAGGGGGGAGGAAGGAAGGGGGCCCCCGGGGGGGGGGGGGGGGGCCCCTGAACTGTCCCAGATTTTTTTAGAGTGTTTTATTGTTTTTTCAAATGAATGAATGGTGAAACAGGGGGGAAAATTCTTCTGTTTTATAAACATGAATGGTGACAACTTGGAGTTACTCATTGTTTTGTGACTGACTGGTTGGTATTTAAAACGGAGACTCATTTTTTTCTAAACTGAATAAAGGGTTTGACAAGCAGGGTACAGTATTTTTTTTTTTGTTTACTCGGCTTTTTTCGAATTTTTGTTGAAATTTCTATTTTGATTTTTGGGAAGAAATATAAAAGTCAGTATTGGTAAAAAAACTATGAGCCCAGAAATTGGTATGGGAACTAGGGATTCGTATTGGTAAAGAAAAAATGGGTCATTTTATTTGGTTTTAAAACAATGATTCAGTATTGCTCTGGGCCCTATAGTAAAGTTTAATGCTTTTTTTTTTTTTTTAAGTGGCTGTCTTTTTGTTTATAATCAAGTTGATTTTAAAAAAAAAACCCCCTTGGGAAAATTTGGGTAAAAATTTGAACCGTTTTTACGGTTGATTTTAAAAAGGGTTTAAAGGAAAGTTCAGTCATGTATAAGAAATTTGGGTTTGGGGGGTGTGGCGGTTTTGGGCCCTTTTGGGGTTTTTGGGGTGGCTTTTGTCACAGACTGTCTTTTCTGGATGAGAGTCAAAATGTGGGGTGAAAAGGGGAGGCTGTCACAGACTGTTGTCCGGATGAGGGGTCAACATGTGAGTGTAAAAAGGAGGCTTTTTTACGGGACTTTTCTGTCCAGTATTGGGTTTCGCATTGAGTGAAAAGGGGGCTGTCAGGGAAAGGACTGTCCGGTTTTGAGAGTCCCCAATGGGGGATTTGAAAAAGGCGGCCCCTGTCACGGACGGGAAATGTTGGATGAGAATAAATTTTGAAATTAAAGGGGGGTGAGGAATGTTAAAAGGGAGGTCTTTGGTTTTTTTGCCCCCACGGCCCGGGCCCACTTGAATTAATGGTTTTTGGAGAGTCTGCATGTGAATGAAAAGGGGGCTGTCAGGGGACGATGTCGGTGAGAGTTGAATGTGAGTGTAAAGGCGGTTTTTTTCACGGAACTGATTTCTGCCCCGGATGGGGAGTCTGCATGTGAGGGGAAAAAGGGGGCCCTTTTGGTTCACGGCCCTGATTTCTTTTCCTTTTTGGAAGTAAGATTGATTTTTTGGTGAAAAGGCGGCTTTTTTAACGGAAACTGACTTTTGGGTATGGAGTTAAATTGGGGATTTTGGGGTAAAAGGGGGCTCCTTGGGGGGCCTGGGGCTCCTGGTTTTTTCCTGGGGCTTTAAAGGCTGACTTCCTGAGAACCCCCCTTTTTGGAATTTTAAAGGGAAAGGCCCTGTCACGGACTGATGCCCGGTTTGGAGAGTCTGCATGTGAGTGTGGGGCTGTTTCCGGAACTTGATAAAAAAATAAGTGCCCCCTCCATTGTTGAAAAAAAGGCCGGCTTTCGGGCCCCTTGGACCTTTGCCCGGGTTTTAAAAGGTCGGGCATGGGGAGAGAAAAAAAAAAAAGGCGGTTTTCACGGCCCTTTTAAAAAACCTGTACCGGAAAGAAAAAGGCCCTTGAAATTTTGGAGTGAAAAGGGCGGCGGGTCACGGAACTGCCCGGGCCGGAATGAGAGCCCCGCATGCGGGGGGAGTGAAAAGGGCCCCGGCCCTTTGGTTCACGGATTTTTTTAAAAAACTGCCCGGGAAAAAAAATGGAAGATTTCTGAAATTGAATAAAGTAAAAAAACCCGGCTGTCGGGGGGAAAACGGGACTGGGTCCGGAAATTTTTGGAGTTTTCCCCCAGGGGGGTTATTGAAAAAAGGGGCTTGTCAGGGGACTAAACTTCCGGAAATTTTAAAGTCTCCATGTGAGTTTTAAAGGCCCGGTTTGTCAGGAACGGGACGGGTCTGGAGGGGAGGCCCTTGCATGTGAGTTTTAAAGGGGGCGAAGGGACAGTGTGGGGTTTGAGGTCCCCCATGTGGAAGAAGTTCATTATTTAAAAGGGGGGCTGTGGGACGACTGTCCGGAAAATTAAAGAAAAATGAAATTGATAAATGAAAAATGTTGAGAGTCCCCCAATGTGATTTGGAAAAGGAGGCTGTCATGGGCCCAGACTGTCTGGATTGAGAGTCTGAATGTAAATGAAAAAGGGGGGGAAGGCTGTCCCCCAAAACCCCCTTGCCCCCCCCCCCCCCGGATAAAGAGTTGCAAGTGAGTGAAAAAAGGTGGCTGAAACATCCGGTACTGCCCAAGTTTGAGAGTTTTGATGTGAGTGAAAAAGGAGGCTGTAGGGGACAGACTGCCCGGGAGGGAGATTTGTGCATTTTAAATTTGAATTAAAGGACGGGGGCTGCCCAGGATTGGGGGAAAGTAAAATTAAGTCAGGGGGGGAAGTTTCAACTTTTAGTAAAAATGTAAAAGGCTGGTCACGGACTGAACTGCCCAGTTGAGGGGTTAAAACATGTGAATGAAAAGGAAAGGGCTTTTTCCAGGGGGACTGACTGCCCGGTTCAATTGAAAATTTGCATGTTGATTGGTTTAAAAGGGGGGCTGTCCCCGGAACTGACGGTTGGATGAGAGTAAACCCAATTGTAAAATTTTAAGGAGGTTTGTCAGGGATTTGACTGCCCGGTAAAATTTTGGGGAAGAGTCTAGCATGTGAGTGTAAAACGGATGTCACAAAACTGAGGGTCTTTGGTTTAAAGGGATTATTTTTTTTCCCCCCCCCCCCCCCCCCAAATTTTTTTAGTCAAGGAGGCTTGTCATAACAACACCCGGGGGAATTGAGAGGAAAGGGGGAGTCCCATGGTGAAAATTTTTTAAAAGGAGGCGGTAAACGGAAACGGACTGTCCGGATGAAAGTCTGTTTTTGTGAATGAAAAAAGGGGGCCCTGTCCCCCAGACCTGACTGCCCGGGAAATAGGGGGTCTGCATTTTAAATTTTTTAAAGGAGGTTTGTCCGGAGGGAAATGTCCAAAATGAGAGTCAAATGTGAATGTAAAGGGGGCCCTTGTCACGGATAAGGTCTGGAGGGAAAAGGGTAAAACATGTGAATTTTAAAAAGGGGTGTCAGGGAAACTGCGGTCGGGGAAAGGAAAATAGGGGAAAATTGAGGGGGGTTTAAAAGGGAGGGGAAAGGGAAAAAAAAAGGGGGGGGTTCTCACTTGTTTCCCAAACCTCATTTCCCACCACTGAAAGTCTAAAACATAAAAAGTCACAACTGAAAGTAGAAAGTTCAAAATAAAAAGTAGAAAAGGTTCAACTTGGGGAAAGTAAAAAAAACCCAAAAAAAAAAAAAAAAAAAAAAAAAAAAAAAAAAAAAAAAAAAAAAAAAAAATAGCAAGTCTAAACATGAAAGTCTTCAACATAAAAGAAAAGCCCTAAAACATTAAAAAGTAAAAGCAAGTTTCCAAAAATAAAAATTTAGCAAGTCTCAACATGAAAGTGGGCAAGTCCCCCCAAATTGAAATTTAAAAAAAAGTAGAAAAATTTCCTCAACTGAAAGAAGAAGGCCAAAAAAAGTCCCTCAAATAAAAATTTAAGAAGCCAAAAAAAAAAAAGTACAAGTCTCAACATGAAAATTTGGAAGTTTTAAAACATAAAAAGTAGCAAGTCTCAAAAAAAGAAAGTAGAAAGTCTCAAAAAGTAAAAAAAGTTAAACCCCCAAAGTAGAAAGGTCTCAGAACCAAAGGTAGCAAAGCCCCTTTCCAACTTTTGAAAGTTAGCAAGTACTTAAACTGAAAAGTATAGCAAGCCCTTAAAACATGAAATTTAGAAAGGGTCTCAAACCCCAAAGTACCCAATTGTTTCCCCGCACCAAAGTAGCAATTCTCAGCACCAAAGTGGGCCAAAGTCTCAGTTCAGCACCAAATTAGCAAGCCTCAACAGGGAAAAAAACAGTATCAAAATGAAAAAAGAAAGGGTTCAAAAAAGAAAAAAGCTAGTCTCAGCATGAAAAAAAAGCAAAGTTTTTCAACATGAAATAAGCAGTTAAACCCAGGGAAAATAGAAAGGTTAAAAAATAAAATAAGCTGTCTAAACTTTGAAATAAGTTTAGTATCACAATAAAAATAAGCTATTTCCCCAAAATGAAATAAGCTAGTATAAAACATAAAAATAAGCAAGTCTAAACTTGAAAAAAAAGCAAGTTCAACGGGGAAAAAAGCTAGTTCAAGTGAAAGTAGCTGCCCTCAACATGAAATAAGTTAGTATAAAAACACAAAGCACCCAAAGGCCCTCAACGGGAAATAAGAAGTCTCAACATGAAAGTACCCGGCCCTTAACACGAAAGAACCCATCTAAAAAGAAATAAAAAAGTTTCTACATAAAATAAGAAATTTTCAAACGAAAGTAGCCGGGTCTCAACAGGGAAAAATTTTTGCCAAAGTCTCAAAAATGAAGACCCGGGTCTCAACACGGGGTCCCAACAAAAAAATTAAGAAAAGTTTAAACACGAAAAGTACCCAGTCTCCCCCCGGAAAAAGGTACCCAAGCCCTTAAACCATGAAAGTAGCCAGTTCTCAACATAAAAATTTGCAATTTCTCACCCATGAAATAACCCAAGTTTAAAACAAAAAGTTCGCCCAGTTTTTTAACCGGAAAAGTAGCCTTTTTTCCAAACAAAAATAAGCAAGTTTCCATAAAAATAAACAAGTCTAAACATGAAAGTAGCCAGTCAAACCGAAATTAGCTGTCTCAACACGAAATAAAAGCCCCCCCCCCCCAAAAAAAAAAAAATTGTGGGCCAGTCTCAGAAAGGGAAAGTAGCCAGTCTCAACCCCAAAATAGGAAAGGCAATTTCTAAACATGAAATAAGCTTTGTTTCAACCAAAAATAGTAGAAGTCTTAAAAACCAAATTTACCCAAAAAGTTTTGAAGTCAAATTTAAAAGAAACCCAAGTCAAAACCCCAAAGTTCAACCCCGAAAGTTAACAAGTCCCCAACACAAAAGTAAAAAGGGTTCTAAAACCCCGAAATTTAGCAAGTCTAAAATTTGAAAGTAACAAGTTCAAAAACGAAATTTAACAAGTCTCAAAACAATCCCCCCTTTTCAATGTAAAGTAAAAATTTTTTTCTGTTTTTAATTTTATAAAGTAACTTTTTCATCCCCTTTGTGACCCGGTCCAAGTCCTGTTATTACTGATAAAAAAACGTTCATACCACGTCGGGAGAGTCCCAATGCCCTGTTATTACTGAAATAAAGAAGTGTTCTTACTGCGGAAAATTAGAGCCCAATGTCCTTTTATAAATGTATAAAAAAATGTTTTACCACCTTGATTAGGCCCAATGTCCGGGTTGTGACTGTATAAAGAACTTTTTGGGGGCCCCACTGCTCACAAGGGGGCCAAATTTTGCAAATGACAGCAAAGGTTCCTGGGGGTTTGTGTCTGTGTTTGGGGAGACCTTTTGACTGCTATGACGGCAAAAGGTTCCCCTTTGGGGGTTTTTGTTTTGTTTTTCCCTTTGGAACCCTTTCCCAACCTGCTATGCGGAAAAGGTCCCCCTGGTTTGGGGTGCCCCCCTGGTTCCCCCCCCTTTGGGAAAACCTCTAAACTCCTTTTGGGCAGGGAAAAAGGGTATCCTAGGGGTGTCTTTTTGTTCTTTTGGGAACCCCCCCAAATTGCTATGCCCAGCAAAGGGTCCCCTTTTGGGGGTTTTTGGTCTGTTTTTTTGGACCCCCTACCCACTGCTTTTTAAACGGCCCAAAGGTCTCTTGGGTGGGCCCTTTTTCGTGTTCCCTTTGGGAGACATTTTGCCCCTCCCCATTGAATGGCAAAGGTCCCCTTGGGTTGGGGTGTCGTTTTTTCCTCGGGGGACTTTACTTTTTCAACAAATGAGCTAAAACCCCCGGGACAGTTCACGGGCCAAAACCCCGGATGTTCCAGTGGACTATAGCGATGGAAAGCCCCATGGCAAGTCACTGCGGATCTTCAAAAATCAAAGTGGACTATAGCGGTTTAAAAAGGGAAGGGGCCAAGCCCTGGCCCCCCCCCCCCCCTTCATTTATTCCAGTGAATTTTTTGGGCGGGGGGGAAGACAAGGGGCAAGGCATTTCCCAGTCTTAAATATTCCAGTGGGCAAATAGCGATGGGAGCCGGGGGCCAAGTTTAAATTGAAGATCTTAAATTTTCCCAAGTGGCCCTTTTAAGCGATGGAAGACGGGGGCACTCAGGGCGACCTTCAGTATTAAAAGTGAAAGTGTGGAAGAAAAGGGGCCCCCGTCACTGCAGACCCTTTAAATTTTATTTCCCAGTAAAAATATAGCGTTAAAGGGAAAGGGGCCCCAAAAATATTGCAGCCCTTAACTTTTCCCAAAAGTTGCCAATAGTGAATGGAAGACGGGGTTGGGGAAAAAAAAATTTTCAATTTTTTGAAGCCCTTTTCAATTTTCCCAGTGGACTATCCCCGGTGGAAACCAGGGGCACGTCACTGACCTTAAAATTTTTCCTGTGGACTAAAAGCGAGGGAAGACAGGGGAAACATCACGCACACCTTAAATTATTCCAGTAAAATTTATAGTGATGGAAGGGGGCAAGTAAAATGCAGCCCCCTTCCCCGGGTATTTCTTATTTTCCCCCCCCCAAAAAGCCGTTTTGGAAAGAAAAGGGGGAATTAAACTGAGCCCTTTCCCAATATTCCGTGAACTATAGCGTGGAAGACGGGGGGCAGTCACTGCGGGACCTTCAATTTCCCTGGGGGACTATAGGGGATGGAAGAAAAGGGGCCCAAGCCACAGGCCCTTTAATTATTCCAGTGAACTATACCCAATGGAAAAAAAAAGGGGAAGGTCACGCGGGCCTTCAATTTTCCGGGTGGATTTATAGCGATGGAAGACGGGGGCAAGTTACTGCAGCCCTTTAAATATTCCAGTGGGAATTTATAGCGAGGGAAGGGACAGGGCAATCCCCTGAAAAGTTCTTCTTTTATTTCCCTTTTTGGGGGAAACTATAGCGAGGAAGCCGGGGGAAAACCCAAAAAGAGCCTTAATTTTCCAAAGTGGACTTTTGCGTTTGGAAGGGACAGGGGCAAGTCACTGAAAACCCTTTCCCAATATTCCAGTGGACTAAAGGATGGAAGGGGGGGGAAAGGGCCACTGCGGATTTTCAAAAAGGGGCTATAGCGATGGGGGGACAGGGGAAAGGTCATGCGGGATCTTAAAACCCCCCATTGGACTTTTTAGCGATAAAAAGGGACAAGGGGACGTCACGCGACCTTCAGTTTTCCAGTGGTTTTTAGCGAGGGAAGACAGGGACACGCCCACTCCCAGCCCTTCAGTATTCCAGGGGGGCCCTTTTAGCGAGGGAAAGGGACAGGGGAAAGTCACTGCGGATCTTAAAATTATTCCTGGGGGGACTATAGCGAGGGGAAGGACAGGGGCACGTACTGACCTTAAAATATTCCGGGATTTTAGTGTGGGAAAAACAGGGACAACCCTTTAGCCAGCTCTTTCCCATTTCAGCTTCCTTTTCCCATCTGTGCCCAGTGGGGGAAATACATCTTAAAATTTTTTAGTTTTTAAATTTTCTTTTTTTTTTGTTTTGGAAAAATTTTATTTGTGAAGTTTTTTGAGTGTATGGAAAATTTTTCCATCTCTACCATCCCCTTTTTGGTGCGATTTGTTTGCATGTGGCTCCTTGGGTTCTGTCCCCCAAAGGTAAGCAGACTTGGGATCCCAGTGAAAAAAAAATGGGGGGGAAACTATCCGGGGAAGACAATGGTGCGCAATTTTTTAAAAACCCCCCGGAAAGGAAAGAGATGGAAAAATTTCCAGTACAGTTAAAATGTAATTTTTTTTCAAAATTTACAATTTCTTTATTTTATTACTTTACTTTTTAAAATTTTTTTAAAATTTTTTCCCTGTTGATTTTCCTTTTTTTGTTTATTTATATCTTTCAGATGTTACTTGTATCATTTTGGTTTCTTTTAATTCATTATGTTTTTAAATGTCAGTACAAAAATTTGTTAATCTGAGGGGTAAAACTGGTTTTCGGGCCCCCCCCCCCCCCCCCCCCTTGGTGTTTGTGTGTGTTTTGTGTGTGTTGTGTGTTTTGTGTGTGGTGTGTGTGTGCGTACATGCAATGACTGGATTCTTTCACGGGTTTTTTTTTGGTTGTTTTAGTGTTTGTTTCCCCTTTTGACCCCCCCCCCCCCCACCCTGGTTTTTTCCTTTCACTTTTGTTTTTGGGAAACTTTCTTTCAGGGAAATGGGTTTTCACCATTTTTGGCATCAAGGCGGACGTGGATCCCCAATGGCTCCCCATTTTCCAGCCCTTTCCAAATTTTCCCTGTCCTGGTCCCCCGGCTTCGGCCCGTGCTGGGGGGGTTTTCTTCTCCTCTTCCCCGGCTTGGCTGGTTGGCTGTTTCCCTTTTTTGCGCATAAACCACCCGGCCCTTTGCAGCGAGCAGACGTTTTTCCGGGCTTAAACTTTTGGGGCCCCAAAACCCCGTGTCCTGAAGAGAAGCGTCAGGGGAAACAGCCATGCTGAGGAAAAAAAAGTTTGATGCGAGAAAGGGTTTATGCAAGATGGGGTTTTGTGCTTAACAAAACAGTAAAAAATTTACTAGAGCTTTTTGTTTGGTAATTCCCTGGGGGGGTAGTTTTACTATGCGGGTTCTTTGGGTCCCAAGTTCTTAACGTTAAAAGTATTTTGGGGTCATTTTCTTTCGCTTGCAACTTTTGGAGCAACTGTGTTTTCCCTTTGGCAGAACAGCCCAAAGTGTTTGCGGATGGGACAGCGGCTGTCCTCCCTTACTTCTTGGAAAGCTGAAGCCCAGTTTGCTCTGCTTCCTTTAAATTTTTGTGGCCTGACATCCCCCCAAAAAAATTTTTTGTTTTCAGTTTTTGTATGAGACATGTACAGGGGGTTTAAACTGTCATATACCCGCCCCCCCCCCTGAAAGTAAAATACTTTTAATTTTTCAGACATTTACGGGGAAAACTTTCATTATCAGACAGGTCGGTGCCCACTGTCTTTTATCAGACATGAAACGGTTTTCCCTTTTCCCTTTTTGGGGCCTGCCCTTCACATTGGTTTACAGTAATGTTTTTGAGACGGGCACAATTTGATTACGTATATAAAAGACATGAACAGATTTTCCCCTCCCCGTCTTTTGGCCT
>JAMYXO010004740.1:0-16853 GCA_033310375.1 Conus canariensis | reverse complement strand
ACGTCTACATACAAAGATTACCATAATCATCAAATGCCCTTCCATCAACTTCTACCTGTTGGCAATCTTCGTCTTTATGCAACATGGCCAGAAAACCTATTATCTGTATCTATTATTCATGCTGGATGCATGTAAACTACAAAAAGTGGAGGAAAGGCATGCAGAAATCCCGAATATCGACAACTCACCATTCAAGATGTAAGCTGAGACTGAGGGCCCGCTGTTGTTGCTTCAGGACATTGACGTAGAAGGTGGCACGGTCACGTACTTCATCATCTGTGTCCATCTCACACCTGATGGAACATATCAGTCTCTCATCAACTTTAAGAAGCATCATGTGTGCATATGATAGCATTAACACAGCTAGGTTCAAGCAAAACGAAAATTTAAACCTCTTAATAGGTAGGAACCTCCCAATTTAACCCTCTAGCATTTGTTATGTTTCTGAGAAACTTTTTCGAGTTATTGAAAGTACAATGTAACACTGAAGCTATAACTAATCTAATCTTGTTTGTAAGAAACACAAATTCTGCTTACAGGTACGGATATCGGTCATTCTGACATCTTTCACCATTTGCTGCTTATGTATGCATAATCAATTCTAAATGAAAGCATTTCAAAAACTGCAGAAGCAAAGCAAGCCCTACTTCCTCTCTGTTCATCATACATTTGCACATTTACACCACACGTCAGTGCAATGTCTGAAGATTTACTTAAATCATTAATGTAAACTGTGACCAGGTCTCACATAATACATTTTCTTACATCAAAAACTCACTGACCACATCTATAAATGAAAAACTCAGATCACATTTCTGTGCCTGACCGTATCTATAAATGAAAAACTCGGATCACATTTCTGTGCCTGACCACATCTATAAATGAAAAACTCATCACATTTCTGTGCCTGACCACATCTATAAATGAAAAACTCGTCACATTTCTGTGCCTGACCACATCTATAATGAAAAACTCATCACATTTCTGTGCCTGACCACATCTATAAATGAAAAACTCATCACATTTCTGTGCCTGACCACATCTATAAATGAAAAACTCAGATCACATTTCTGTGCCTGACCACATCTATAAATGAAAAACTCGTCACATTTCTGTGCCTGACCACATCTATAAATGAAAAACTCGTCACATTTCTGTGCCTGACCACATCTATAAATGAAAAACTCATCACATTTCTGTGCCTGACCACATCTATAAATGAAAAACTCGTCACATTTCTGTGCCTGACCACATCTATAAATGAAAAACTCATCACATTTCTGTGCCTGACCGCATCTATAAATGAAAAACTCGTCACATTTCTGTGCCTGACCACATCTATAAATGAAAAACACATCACATTTCTGTGGCTGACCATATCTAGTTGTAATGACCCTTCTGAAGTGCAAGCCTGAAACACCACTGTTGTTTTCTGTTTCTGCATCAGTACTTAACTCCAGCCCCACTTCCCAGGCCCTAGCTAAGGGGTGACACTGTAAAAGGTGGAGTCATGAGGTCATGAATGGCCTCAGCCTGTGGTGCTTACCTCTCCAGCAACACCACGCAGCTCTGCAGCAGCTCCTCACAGTGAGCACCAAACTTGGCCAAGGCACTCACTGCAGCTGCACACACACAAATGTATGCATTATTCCTGTTTGTCCTCAGTTGTTGCAGGCAGTGATTGTTATTGTCAGTCATTACCTCCTGCTTGTTTCATTTAATTAAGTGTGAAAAATAATTAGACAATGTACAAGGCCTTGCTGACCATGAAGGTCATCTCTGATCATCCCCTCTTCACACAGCAGCAGAATTCATGACACAGCATATCCTCAAGCACAAGAAATACAATCATCCAACCATTAATCCGTCCACTGCCCCAGTATCTCATACGTACTTGTTTTGTATCACCAGACGCCTCAGTAAGTAACAGTTACACTGCACAAGTTCTGAGTGTTCTAGCACTTTTCAGTCAGCTAGCCGATTCCTTTATGTCCATAACCAATGAGACCCAACTGCACAGCCATGGAATTATGTTGGCAGTTTAGTCCCCATCCCACATCCCCTTGCCCTCATCAGTCATGGTCAAATATTGGCTGTGAGTCGAGAAGCTCATTAGTTAGAAATGTTTTAACACTTGCAAACACAATGTGTGGGTGTTTCTGATGACTTTTGTCGTGGAATCAAGTCTACTGACAGTTCAACAACATTGTAAATGGGCCTTCCTCTAAAACTGGCATGAGAGTTGATATGTGGTCACTCTACATGGGGGGGGGGGGGGGGGGGGGGGGGGCATATGGTTTTTGTTCACTGAATGGCCACATGACACTGAAACAGTGGGAGCACATTTGATTCATCTCAGTTGTCTACAGGTGTGGTTTTATTTGTTCTTCGTTTTCCATAAATTGTTCTCACAGCAGGGGGGATGAACAGAAATTCAGCCTTTGCTCTGGTTTACAGGAGTTCACAAGGGCTACAACTCTTTGGCAGTCCCTTCCTTCTTCAAAACAGCTACAACCCTGACTCAATAGGAGTCTAACAACAAACACTGTCAGCTGTACAGAATGTTTCACATCAATCCACAGGCTCCTTAAAGAGGCTTACCAGCACGACAGCGGCATTCTCCAGGATGACACGGTTGTAGATGAAGCGGATGTACTTGGAGGGGGTAGGGGTGCGTGGCCCCTCCTTCCCCAGCAGATGCAGGATCTTGGTGGCCAGCACCGTGTGCTCACAGTCCTCAATGAACTCGCACAGGTGAGCCAGACCTGGAGACAGCAAAGTGACAATCATTGTCATAGGCATCATACTGCAAACATTGCCACAGACAGGTATGTATATACCAATTCAAAAAAACAAACACTAAAAGTCAACAGTACAAAGTGTTGACATTTTGTACGTGTTCACTAAAATATGTACACATTTTTAAACATGTTTATATTAGACCCATATCAACAAAGCTGATCCTTTAACTCTCTCCGGATGAAGGGCCATCATCAAGGCCCCAACTAGCACAAACGGTTTGGACAAAGGGCCCTGATCAGGGCTTTAGTATGATCTGAAATTTCTGTGTAGCACCCACTTTCCAGATGACATGATAATCTAATTAGAATATTCATCGACCTTTCCCCTTTCGAAAGCAAGCCACAGGGTGTTTTTGCAAGTCACTATCCATGTGTTCAATGTGTGTCAACAATGGCGTCTCAACTCGGTACTATGCGGCAGCGAAGGTCAGAGAGAAGTCGTCACAGTCAGCGTTTCACTGCGTTAGAAGTGTTAGGATTACTTCAAACTGACGGTTCAGACACCGAGGAGGGACTCTGACGACAGCAATGAAGATTTTATTGAAAACAGAGATGAGAGAAATTAAGATTCTTAACTCGAACTGGTGGCACTGATAGCCGAGGCCAGTGATAGGGTGAAGAGGGTGGTGATGATAATGATGCAGCACAGGCCGAGCAGAGAGGACAGCGTGTGCTGGACATGACAGAGGAAGACTTTTTGCAGTTTATGATAAAAGACTGGCATCGAGATTTTTTTTATTTGTTCCTTTCACTGGTGTACATGGTTTACTCACATTACAAGAATGCCACACCCTCTTCCAGTTTATTTCAGCTGACAACGCATCTCTGCCACTACATGGTCAAGTCCAGACTTTCCAGCATGGTGTGTATATTTCATGATGTTATCATCCTTTTTTTTCTTATCTCACTCACACACATAATTATGTATACACAAAATCTCTCTCTCACACACACACTTGTGAAAGTAATAACAATGATGATTATGACATATTTTTATATTTTCAAGAAAAAGCATGGTGGAGTAAAATGAGAAGAAAAATATCTTTTAGACAGATGATTTATTGTGCTGTTGTGTCAGGTGCTGTTGCTGTTCCGCAGTGGATGAATAGGAAGCCAGTCCATGTCATCACCACCAAGGTCAACCCACACATCATGACAGATGTGACCATATGTTGTGGGCAGTTCGGGACTACATTCAGAACATGGCTGGGGTGGACAAAAGTGACCAGCTGATCTACATTCCACTAAGCCGCAAGACCATGAAGTGGTTGAAAAAGCTGTTCTTCTACCTCTTCACCTGAGCCTCATCCTGTGTGACAAACTAGTCCAATTAGCCCTTTCATATCATTCTGTAAAAAATTACGTTAATTATTAGTATAGAAAGCAAGTCAGTGTGTACATAGTGTGATAGTGTAGGTTTTGAGTTTCTTCTTTTTTGTGTGTGTTGGTGTCACTATTAGTGGATCACAAGGTGCCCTATGAGCTATTACATGAATCAAAAATCATATTTGGACATTTCTTGGATTATTTTGCAAGTCAACAGATTGTTTCAAAGACATTGTGCTTCCCTGGATACATATACTAGACATCTGCATGTGTCGATGCGGATGAGGAAAAAAGAGGGTATTTTCTTTACCTGGCTCAAGATGAAAGATGAAGGTTTGATATTTTCATCCCCTCAATAGGTTTCTAATTCTGAAAGTTTTTTTTATGTCCTTTATCTTAACAGTTTTCTTTAATGATTTTTTAAAATAACCCTTACAAATGGCCTGTCCCGCGGGAAAGTAAAGGAAAAAAAAAACTGCCAGTGCCGAGTGTGTTAATATTATGGTTGATGTGATACTCCGGGGAGGGAAAGGAAGTAAGAAATAAAAGGTATATCATACAGACACTTGTATACAAGTAGTATCCCTACAAGTTACAAACAGACCCTAATCTATCCTGTCCTCATGGTTATAAGATACAGCATTCATAAACTGACATAATGACATATACAGAGGAAATGGATAATACGGCAAAATCTGAGTTAATGCACTGTTTCGTGTCCTTCAGGTACCTACCAGCTTCTTTGGCTTCTGGGTTCTCCTCAATGGTTGTAATGATACACTCTACTATCTCCTTCTTGTACTCAAATCCACCCTGCACAACAAAACACATCATTGAATAACAAGCCAGTCACTGACAGCGTATTTCAAATATGAAACACCAAAGACTTGCTGTTCAACAAGCAACAAAACCACCCTACCTTGATCCAAACATCTACACAATACACAGATCAGAATTCATAACAGGTTTACAATTCCTTTTTACTTTACCACAATACATCCTAACACTGATTAAATCTAGAGTTAAAATGATGTACCTGCCCCCAAAACATTGTAAATAGATGCCTTGAAACACATGAAGGCAAAGACCTCTGTAGAAATTGTATATGGGACCATAGTCCTCAATTTAGAAGTGACGAAAAAGAGTAATAGTCTGTTCTCACCTCATCTCTGAGCATGTTGGCCAGGAAGTTCATCAGGACTCCATGCTTTCTGGGGAACTTGGCACACAAAGACCTGTACAGGTGACAAAGGCAGATAATTTGCCTTGCATTGCAGGCTGGTTCACATCGCCAGATTGAATTCTGCTTTCTACATTTTGAAGAAGTGCTCCATGGGATGTTTATTTACCAAATGTTAGATGCACAGGCGACAGAAATACACGACATTTGTATTCTTTCTTTAATTTTACAGAAAATTTCAGATCATGCAAAAAGCTTCTATAAACTGTTTTGAGGATGTTCTTTCAATTTGATTGTCTACACATCATTGTACTTGAACTTTCAAAAATATTCCTACTTTTTGACTAGCTATGGTATTCCATTATTGTAAAACTTTTGACTTCATAAACAAATAACTAGGGCTTTGGTTATTGTTGGATTATGAATCGTACACAAAAAACAAATGGTTATGACACTACATAATATACATTATTACTATTGTCACAGCTCAAAGCTATTTGGAGAGGGGGGGGGGGGGGGGGGGGGGGGAGGGTATATATCTTCCTAGTAATGCACACACACCTGATGGCCTGCACGACGACGATCTTGAACTCATCAGATATCTCTGACATGAAGCTGGAGATCTGTTTCATGAGGCGGTCTACGGAGGTCTCGCTGCCTGTCTTCAGCAGAGTGGTGATGGCCAGGGTGGCGATGCTACGATTGACATCTGTGATCAAGTTCTCCAGGTCCAGGTTGCAAGCTGTCACGGCTGCAGGATGTTTCATCGCCACCTGGTGATCACATTGTCAAATAACTAACTACCGTGCCCTGCTTGCACTTCTTTCAAAGTTCTAAAACTTCTGATTTACCAGTAACACATCAACTGCTGAAAATTTATGTCAACAAGATGAGAAATAGTTTCCAATGTCTTTCAGATAACTTTACTGAATCCTTTGAAAAAACGCATGAGACTGGAGAAGCATGTAGATAATCTTTCAGTTATATGAAAAAATTTAAAAGTACAGAGTTGGTAGGCAAGAAAATAACACACTCAAATGAAAATATCATTGTAATTGGGGTCAACACAGACAGGATGATGGAAAATAACTGCGGTAAAGCAACTAATTTTAATTGTTCCATTTACTCCCAGGTGTCTTGTTCCCTTTATATTCTGACCCGAAATATGACTTGCCAAAGTTGATCACCAGCACATGCCCAAAAGGAGGGAAGATATAAAGACCTGTTCTAAACACCATAACTACCTTATTGAGAGTTCTGACAGCAGCAAAGCGCAGGGTGGGTTTGGGAGAACTGCAGAAGAGTTGCAGCACTGAGACAGCGGGGGCCAGATCCTTGGCCGTGGTGTTCTTCAGCTGAACAATGGCCTGGGCCGCCTCATAGATCACCATCTCACTCTTGTGCCTCAAACAACTCTCAATGAAGTCAAACATTGGGCTGTCAGACCTGTCAACACATTACCATGAGGAGTCACCATACAAGGCAATGTCAAGTCAATTCACAAATAGCTAGAAACAAAATTCAGATCAACTGATAATTAACTACACACAAGAACAAATGATAATATTGTCAAATGATTTAACTATCAGATCATAACACTAGCAAATTATTCCATAACAGAAAGCCATCTTCATACATATGTAGAGTTTTCAAAATATACTGAGCTTGTCTATTTCTGTGTTACAAAAGTCCTATACTTTCTGCAAAAAATGGCAACTTTTATCACGACCCCCCACCTTAACACACTTTGTTGCCAACAATCTTTGATGTTGCACTGTTTGCATTGTTCTGACTGGCTAATCAATTGGTTGGATGTAAATGACATGGTTCTGATCATTTAGCGATATCAAATAAACTGAATGTTGAAAACTGAAGAAAATGAGTCAAGGACAGCAGAAATAAAAAACAAATTAAAGAACTTCCAAAAGGGCTGAAATTCTAAACTATAGCAGCCTACTCACCCTGCATCTTCTTCCTCTATCAACTTGGTGGCAATGCGGATCTGAAACACAACAGCCATAAGATTCAAGACATAGCAAACAAACATATTTCTTTTACCTCCACTAAAGTTGCAGAAACATGTATGTCACTACAATAAAATGCTCAAAGCTACAAACTAAGAAAATATGAAAGCATGATTTACTCCCCCCTCCGAAGTTAAGACAATGCCACACAAGAGTCAAAAAATAGGATTTTGTGCTGCTAAATTAGCGTACAGCACAATGTATCTTGTAGTTCCCATATTTCTTATGTTTCGGTATAGTCACTGCTCTAAACTGAATGGGCATCTTTTAAATGGGTCTTTCACCTGAACAGTGTCAATTGACATACAATTTGCATGTTTCCATTGGTCTGAACTGGACAATGATGTAAAAACAGTTCTTACCAAGAGACAGAAAGCATATGGAGACTTCAGGGTGTGCTTGGAGAACTTGCTGACCAGCTTGGTGACAGCCAGTTTGTCACTGCGACGAATGTGGTACAGCAAGCCAAGAGCATGATACTGTTGACATATTAGTGTAACATAAACATATCAGTGACACTGATAGCCACACAGCACAAACAAACAAATACGTCATCAAATCTCAACACTTTTTGTTTCCAACCCTTGAGACCACAATAAACTACTTTTAAAACATGTCAGTGACATGGATCGCCACACAGCATGAATACACTAATGCAAAAAAGACAAAATGTCAACACATGTCATAACATTCCTCTACACTTCAAAAATACCCTATAAACCTTTAGAAATACCAACATCTTTCTCACTCCCCACTAACATACGGTATATGCAATATCTGGACATGATTCTCTATCAAGGATCATCTGAAAAAGTACTTCTACATTTTGTCAAAAATAAAATAAATTTTACATCTTCTGACTATAAAAACTCTGGTTTTCAGAGAATCATCAGTGGTTTCCTTGTTTACAGTTCACCTCTAACTGTCAAATACAACTCCACTAATCCTAATAGTTCATGCAAAAGATCACACAGGATGAGTAATCAAGCAAAAAAAAAAAAAGTCCCTCACACATGTGTGTCCATAATCCTCCAAAACAGAATGTGATTACTGTATTAATAAGGTTAAAAACAATCCCACACACACAAAACTTTAGTACTGGTGAACCTCAAGAGTTCTAGCCGAGAAACGGAGAGAGAACGACGGAGGGAGAAAGGGATGGAGGGACGGAGAGAGGCAGACAGACAAAGAGACAGAAAGAGAGAAATGGGGAGTTTGTGTTATACTCCCTGTTTGGCTAGTATACTTACCATGTCAGACCATAGCATTCAACGGCAGTTAGCCAGCTCTGTCAGGCCGAATTTTTTCCGTGGCCAATGCAGTCATAAGACAGTCACGTGATGTCACCCCACTTCCGGCCCCGGAAGAAGCCAGTGTCAACTTCCTATAAGTCATTCAGCGAGGCCTGGTGTATGGTGACCCCGAGAACCTTGGCGCCAGAGGGGAAGGTAGGGAGGGAATTAGAGTCTGACATGGTAAGTATACTAGCCAAACAGGGAGTATAACACAAACTCCCCATTTTGGCGTCATATACTTTACCATGTCAGACCATAGCAGAATTTAAAGGAATCGGAGGAGGGCGAGCGCCCTAGTGGTTCTTGGGGTTGACCGATATGGCTGCATTGGCCGCCACAAAGGAAATCCCCTTAGACCCATCAGCTCTGGTCATGCGGATATCCCTCAGGTAAAAATTAATGAAGGGATTTTCCGAACGCCAGTAGGCTGCCTCCAGCAGGTGGCGCACGGGGACAGAGTACTGGAACGCTGTGGAAGTGGCCAGTGCTCTGACCTCGTGGGCCCTGGGTGATAGGACAGGGAGATCCTTGTACGCCTGAGCGTAGGTAGATCTCACCGTCTTGGAGAGCCACCTGGAGATAGTTCCCGCCGAGATATCTCTAGTATTGTTGGGGTTGAGGGAGATAAGGAGTCGTCTCTGGGAGGAGCGCCTGGGGCGTGTGCGTTCCCAGTAGTACCTGAGACACCTGGAGGGGCAAAGGTCCATGTCTCCATCTTTTTCTCCCTTTCCAAGATGTCAGAACTCCGGAAGGAACTTGAGAGAGACTGAGCCGTCCCTGTGGAAGGCGATATCTGTGGGGTCACCGCTGAGGGCGTGAATCTCACTTCGTCTTCTGGCCGAGGCCAGGGCGAGGAGAAAGGTGGTCTTAAAGGAGAGGAAGTCAAAAGGAATAGAAGCAATGGGTTCAAAAGGGGTTTTTCTGAGGGCATCGAGGACCGTAAAAAGGTCCCAGAGGGGAATGCGCCTAGGGGACTGAGCTTCCCGTAGAGCAACTCCTCTAGACACCTCTCTGAGGAGAAAGTCATTGTCAAAAGAAGGGCCCCCCAGTTGACGAATGGTAGTGCAGATAGCTGATCTGTAGCCCCGAATGGAGCCAGCCGACAGCTTAAGGGAAGAGGATAGGTGGGAGAGGAAATTTCCTATTTGGATGTTGGAGGGGCAGTAATGGGG
This sequence comes from Conus canariensis, assembly GCA_033310375.1. Taxonomy (NCBI): domain Eukaryota; kingdom Metazoa; phylum Mollusca; class Gastropoda; order Neogastropoda; family Conidae; genus Conus; species Conus canariensis. Next base: position 7,055 of record JAMYXO010004740.1, on the reverse strand, counting down.
AACAGAGTTATCTGAGCACCAGGTTATCCATCTCTCCCAACGGTAGTTGTAGAGGGATTCGGTGCTGGCTCTGCGAGATGCCGAGGCGAAGTCCCGTAATCCCTGAGAGGCCCCTGCCCGGCTAGTGTGTCTAGGACGGACTGGGGTCTCTCCGAGTGGGGGGTAGATGCAGATGTTCGCAGTTGGGCTGGCATAGAAGCCACGCGTGTAGGCGAAGCATCTTGGGATTGGAGTGAGGAAGACCTGACCGGGGTTGTCTCAGCATGTCCCAGCGAGGGCTGAGCCGGAGGGGGGGAACGTGGGTGAGGGACTTGGGGTCCGGGAACCAAGACTGGGTCGGCCACCATGGCGTTACGAGGATCAGCCTGGGTCTTTCCAGCCTTGCCTTCCTGATCACCTTGTGTAGGATGGGGAAGGGGGGAAAGGCATACGCCAGTAGGCCCGTCCCGGGGAGGGATAGTGCGTCGACTGCATCCGCCTGGGGATCTGGAACGGGAGAGACGTACAGGGGCAGGTGATGGTTGAAGCTGGTGGCAAACAGGTCGATCATGGGCACAAACCAATGGTTGCGCGACACCAGCGAAGGAGGGCCTCTGTTCTGAGGGAGAGGCCTATGGAGCGGGCCTCTCCCCCTTTGTTGACATAGCAAGCTACCGACGTATTGTCCGTGAGGAGGAGAACAAGTCGGTGCGCGACCTTGTGCTGGAGTTGGAGAAGGGCTAGCCTGACCGCTTCCAGCTCCCACTCCCCGAGGCGTGACTGTCCTCCACGTGGGCCCCCCAGCCCAAGTTGGAGGCGTCTGTATAAAGTTCCAGTGGTTGGGTTGGGTTGGGAGGGAGATGGGGACCCCGGTGGAGAGAGTGGCTGGAGTGAGCCGCTCCTCCGTCGCCGAAATGAACCAGTGTCCGAGGGGAATGACCTGGTCCCAGCGGTCGGAGGTCTGTGACAAACGTCGGCGGAACTCCCTCTGAAGTTGGCGTTTGGGGACCCGCCGCAGGGGAATGAGGGGAGACAGGGACTCCATCATTCCTAGGAGGGAGGACAGGGTTCTGGCCGAGGTGTGGGGTGCCTGTGACAGGCAGGAGATGAGGTCCACTATGCGTGCAGGCCTCTCCGGGGTCTGCCAGACGAACCGTAGGAATCGTCTGTGGGCCGGGTGAATCAGGATCTGAAAAATAGGCGTCCTTCAGGTCTACGGATGTGGCCCAGTCGCGATGATGGATGGAGTCTCGGATCTGGGTGGGGGTCTCCATCTTGAACTTGGTGGGCCTGAGGAACTTGTTGAGGGGCGAAAGATCTAGAATGGGCCTCCATCCTCCCGAGGCTTTTGGGATCACAAAGAGTAGAAGCCGGGGTTTGGGTGGGAAATCTTTGAGATGGCCCCTCTTTTGAGGAGGTCTTGGACTTCCGTGCGAAGAGCTTCTGCTTTGGCGGGGGAGGGTTCGTTGGGGGAGGGAGGGGGAGATAGCATGAGGGGGGGGACGCTCGTGGGCCCAAGGAAGGCGAAACCCTTCCTGTAGCACCGCCACTATCCAGGGGTGAGGCGTATGCGTCTCCACTGGTGGGCATGCCGGGAGAGGCTGCCCGCCAGGGGGGGCGAGGGTCTGGGCTGGTGGGTGGGGGATAGGGCGAGGGGGGGTGCTACCTGATCTAAGTCCCCCTCGGGCTGTCTCCCTAGTCAGCTCCGGGAGCGTGACTGTTGGCCTAACCGAAAATTTTGCTGATGGGGTTTTGGCTTAGGCCTTGGGAGAAGATTAGGTCGCTTGGCGGGCCGTGCGGTGCGGGAAGGCGATTGTCTGGGATAGGGTCTGTGCCTGGGGAAGGAACGAAGTGGGGGTCTAGCAGGGCGTGGCGGTGGCCTGGGCGCAAAGGACACAGCCTGCTTGCGTTCCTCAACTGCTTGTGCTATGACGTCAGCCGAGTAGTCGCCAAAGAGCGACTGGACCTGGCCCGGGATGCATCGCAGGGCTGCCTTAAGCGTCGGGGAGAGAGAGGTCCGCGCCAGCACGGCCTCTCTCGCGACCAACAAGCAGTTGAAGTGGCTTCTGGCTGCGCTGTCCGCCGCAGCCGAAAGGTGATGCGAAATCCTGTTAACTAGGTGTCGCATGAAAGGATCGCTGAACAAGCGAGGGTCAGGCTCTTGGTGCGCCTCAGAGCCCGGGTCCCCCGGTACTGGGATGGCACCATCGTCCTCCGGCCATAGAGCCTCCGCTCGCTGAAGGGGCATGTCCAAGTAGGTGTGTCCCGCCGTGGTGTGGAGGATGCCCATCCTGGCTACTCGGACCCATTCCTTTAGGTTCTTAAAGGAGATGGCGCCGGAAGTAGGGGGGGGCAGGTGGGGGATCAACCGACGGTCCGACTGGGAAATGCCCATCTCCCTGGTCACGGGATTGTCCGTAAACAAGGAGGCGACTGAGGGGTTCTTGGGTAAGATTGGTCTAGATCTCTGGGCCGGGGGAGAGGGAGAGAAATTCGTCAGCGGGTGCGGCCTCCCTCCTAACGAGGTCTGGTCGCCACCGTTCTATCGTGCGGACATCGTACAATGAGGTGGGGGCTAGCTCCTCGTCATCGTCCGCCTCAGGGAGGTACTGGTCCTGAGAGGGTTCATAGCACCCGTCTTCAGGAGGTAAGTCGAGGGGTGCCTGTAGTGTGTCCCCGGTGGCCCTATAATCGGCGGCCGGGACATCGTCCTGCCGATAGGACAGCGCCCGAGGAGGGAGACCAAGGTCGACCCAGGTAAGTGAGGCCGGGTGCCACATTCGACCATGTAGCTGGTCGTGCTGGGTGTTGGCGTTAAGCCACTGGTCTCTCTCGGGGGCATAGAGCCACCGGTCCCCGGGGAGGTAAACGGGCTGTGGCGGCCCTGGGGAAAAACCATGGTAGGTAGGCCGCACTCAAGGTCTGACCAGCGCGTTGGGCGAATGCGTAGGTCAGACATCCGCCGAGTCGTAGCCACGAGACCCTCTTCTTCTTGTAGGCAGAAAGTCCCCGGGGACCCGGGTAACCTGAATCACTGTTGGGGGGGGGCTTGAGAGGCCGTGGCCTGTCGTCCCCGTCCAGGTCCGTGCACTGCACCATACACGTCCTTGGAATGGGCCTGGGAGGGCCATAATGGTATGGAGGAGGATGCGGAAGTCGAGCCCCCAACCCGCGAAAGTGCGGATTGGTCAGGATGCGGTCCCGTGTTCCTCCCCCTGGAGGAATATGTCAGGTTACCCTTGGTCCCGCTGGTAGATCCTCCCCCCGGAGGAGCGGGACCGCGGACGTTGCCCAAATGGGGATCCGAAAGGTCGGTTCCCCAACGTCCAATACCCCTAGGGAAGAAGGTGACGTTCGATCGGGGTAGGTCGACCGTCCTTGTGCATGGGCACGGCCGGGCCCATGGCGCGGCGTGCCCGCACGCCCAGGATTATGGACACCACCGAGGTCGTGCGTCGGGGTGACCATAAGGCTGCTTCCGGAGTCGAAGCGCTCCTCGAGCTCAGGTGTTGGCTGCACCTGTGCCCGGTGGGGCCGAGCGCTATGAGTGCACGTATCAATTTGGGGGGAAAAAGAGATACGTGACTCATCAAGGCGAGTGACGGATGGTGATTCCATCCCAGATCCGTCACCCGTGCTGGTCCGCGGCTCGGCAAGGTGCCCCGGGGGCCGAGATTCGCGTGACTCAGCATGATAGTTAGAAGTCTCCGAGCGAGTCCGTAGGCTAGAGGGCAAGCTGGCCGATGGAGAAGGGGTGGGGGAGGGCGAATTCCGTTGGCTAGTCTTTGCTCGGCCGGGCCCCTTGAGGGGAGCCTTGCCATTAGACTTTCTGGGCAGCACCTTGAGGGGAGCTTTGCCCTTAGACTAGCAGGCAGATCAAATGAAAGGCATTTTGAAATGGTGGCCGCTTGCCTATCAGCCTTGGGACGCCGCGGTCGTGCGTCCGTCGGTTTGGTAGACGAGGAAGATCACGCGTCCCTTCCGCGGAGAAGTCGTCTCTGTCTACCCGAACCGTACGTTCATCAGTGCGAACGGATTGCTCCGAGATGGAATCGACCCGCGGGTTCTCCGGGAAATTGAGCGAACTCCGAGCAGTGGAGTGGCTCGACCCGGCGGTGTCCTTCACCATGTTGGGCACAGGTGGATAGAGCAAACCCGGAACACACGACCGCAAAGAGGAGACAAGGTGGCCGATCGAGAAAATCAATTAATCTCGATCGTCCGTGTGGTGTCGTGCAAAGTGCTCGAGAGATCGACTGAAAACTCGAACTACCCGTACACGCCACCGGTCGTGTGACTGGTATGGCTATTAATAGTAATCTCTACACGTGGAGTATCACTGTGTATAGGTGTGATAGTTCTTGGGCACTAAATCTTAATAAGCAGATCAGTGTCACACACCCTTACTCGAACACGTTCTACCTGTGAAGGGTAAAGAGTACAGGTGTGATAGTTATTGAGCCCTAAACCTTAATAAGCGGAACCAGCACAAAATGCGTGCTGAACCCGAGGCTCGGCAATATGGTGGGGGAACACGACCGGCGAGCGGTGCCGACGATCGCGAGTAACAAAGTCGCGAGAGTGCCGGTAAAAGAGACAAATCTTTAATAAATACGCTCCCGAGAGTGCCGGTAAAAGAGACAAATCTTTTAATAAATACGCTCCCACCAAGAGCCTCACACGGCAAAAATACTCAGGGTCTAGTGCAAGCCGGAACCAGCACAAAATGCGTGCTGAACCCGAGGCTCGGCAATATGGTGGGGGAACACGACTGGCGAGCGGTGCCGACGATCGCGAGTAACAAAGTCGCGGGAGTGCCGGTAAAAGAGACAAATCTTTTAATAAATACGCTCCCGAGAGTGCCGGTAAAAGAGACAAATCTTTTGATAAATACGCTCCCACCAAGAGCCTCACATTTGCAAGCCACAACTGAATCAAGTATAGAACAAAACACAGCAAAGTTAACACAAAGGCAAGTATAGGCGAGACAGAGCACAAGACTTATCTTGCTTTGACGGCAGGCCGAAGATGAATGACTTATAGGAAGTTGACACTGGCTTCTTCCGGGGCCGGAAGTGGGGTGACATCACGTGACTGTCTTATGACTGCATTGGCCACGGAAAAAATTCGGCCTGACAGAGCTGGCTAACTGCCGTTGAATGCTATGGTCTGACATGGTAAAGTATATGACGCCAAAGATATGATTTGGGGGGGATCATTATTGTGAAAAAAAAAAAAAGAGCAGTATACCTGCACCATGATGTTGTCACTGTTGACAGCTTCCTGTGCTTCATTCACCCAGCGCTTGGTCACATCATGGCTGCACTTGCTCAAGTGCTGCAATCAGTCAGCAGTGTTCACAAGGAAGCCATGATCAACTACCCTAGGCACTTAAAGTTACAGGTCACTAAGGATATCATGCACCACAAAGAAAGCCAGAACAGTCAAATTTGTGTATTCCTATAGACTTTGGATGACTGAATACGTCACAAGAAGTTGTCTTCTGATACGTCACACTCAATTCCTTAAAGATCCATGCCATTTGTCTGCCTCTCTGAGTTTTCTTCACGACAGAATGCTTATTTCGCCAACTGGCAAAACTGCTGTTTATTCTTATCAACAACCAAAATGCAGGTGAACGGGTTTTAAAGACGTTCCCCTCTCTTGCCTCCTTACTGCCCCCCCCCCCTGCAATCTAACCAATCCCTACTTTGTTGCATGTGCACTGGATTAGTTTGCTTACTTTAACATATTAGCAGAAACAGTCATTTAAAGTGTTACATTTGCAAGTGTTTTGCCAGCAACCACAAGGGCTTATATTCAGCTGATAGCCAGTCTGCACCACAGATGCACTGCCCATTCACTTCATTTTCAGTTCAGTTCATTCAGTCTGAATACATTTTTTTTCTTTGTAGTGCACAATGTCTGAAGTGGTCACAAATGTTTCGTGCCTCTATACTTTCCAAATGAAATGGTGAGAAAAAAAAAACCTACACAAAACAAGCTGAATATCATACTCGTTAAAAAAAAAAAATTAATGAAAAGCTTAAAAAGAAAGAAAAAACAAACATGCAACAAGGTCACCAATCCTTATATTTTTACACAGCCAATTTCATTACATCTTCCAGCAATGCAATATGAAGTTATCCTCTTGTTGCCTAATTAGTTCTGTTTGTAATAATGTGCCACAGTGGTCTGGATCACAAACTGATGAGTGTGATTTGTTCAGAGTAAACAACCATTTATAAACATTACAATAAAAGCAGTGATGTTGGGCAATTCCCATGCAAGAAAACTTGGGACAGCCTGAAATCCACATATAAACATTATCAGTACAATAACGCCAAGATAAAAAATGTTAGGAATGCTCTACTCCTTACCAATCCTACATAAAACAGACTAGCCTGAAAAAAAAGGAGAGCATTTGAGGAAAACTATCACCATCAATCTAGTAAAAAGCAGTCCGCAGTCCGGTAAACACTGACGGCGGAACTTATCTTACAACACAGCACCATACACATTCTTCTTACCTCTTTTTCAAACAACAGGCCAAAAATGAACAACCCACTCTCCACCCACCCACACACACAGAAAATAGCTCTCCCTACGTTGGACTTCTGTTTTCTAAATCTAGTGGAGTTTTCAAACCAGACATTGCAAAGCTAAGAAGACAAAGTCTTTCACTTACCAGTGAAGAAACAAGGGCAGCACTGGAGACAGCAGGCACCTTGTCCACAATGGCCTGTTTCATGTAGCGCTCAATGCTCTGCAGCATGCTGGTCTGAATACATTGGAAACATTTGGAACTATGGCACCACTGACTACTTCACAAAGTTAAGATGCTGTGCATTAAAAGCAATACATAAAAATTGTTACTTCCATCGTCACTTTGATAATTGCTTAGCTCCATGAAATCAGGATTAAACAGTTACCGGATTTATTTAAAAGAAATAAACTAAAGCAATACTTTAAAAAAAAAACTGGTTTCGTCAATGTAAGGTTTACTCCAGACAACTTAAAAGGACAAAAAGTAAGACTGACAGTCACTTACGTCGGTGATGGAGCAGAGGGCACGG
>JAMYXO010004739.1:0-16856 GCA_033310375.1 Conus canariensis | reverse complement strand
GGAAGTAGAGTTTTTTATTTTCCACTTTTAAACACTTTGCAACAATCCCCCCCCCACACCCCCAGAACTATACCCCCCCCCCCCCCCCGAGCATTTGGGAAAAAGGCATTAATTTAAACTGCCAAAATGTTCTTCTTTCAATATAGGGACGAAAAAAAACTTCCCTGACACGAGTAGCGGTTTTTAATTGGGAGAGTACTGTTGGGGAACTGTTCATGGTCATGTGCAAAAAAAAAAAAAAAAAAAAAATTTTAAAAAAAAAATTGGGAATTTTTGGGGAAGGGGGAGAGAAGGGGGGGTTTGGGGTGTTCTTTTTACGCAAGGCATTTTGAAATCAGCGTGGGGTTTCCCCGTTGTTTTGAAGGGGGGGTGTGTGGGGGGGGGGGGGGGGGGGGGGGGGGGAGGGGGGGGGGGAGGAAGGGGGGGGGAATCGGGCCCAAATTTGGGTGGAAAATTGGTGCTGATGGCAGGGTGTCTGCAGCACTGTAGGGATCAGGGGGCCTCAAAAAAAACCGGGGGCGGGGAGGGGCGCCCTTTTTGCACCCAACAAAAGTGGTTTTTCTGGCAGATTTGTCACTCAGCCCTTTTCTTTGTACAGTGACTGCATTCCTGTTGAATATCGGGATGCCACTGCATTTAAGTCTGTCTGTAGACTGTGTCCTCTGTGTGTGTGTGTTGTGTTGTGTTGGGTGTGTTTTGTGTTTTGTGCGCGCAGGGGTGTGGGGGCGTACGTGTGTTTTGTGTTTTGTTTATGTTTTGCGTGCATCCCGTGCGCGCGTTGTGTGTGTGTGTGTTTTTTGAGGAGAGAGAGAGAGAGGAGAGAGAGAGAGAGAGAGAGAGTATCCGGGACAGGGGGGAGGGGTTTTTTTAGTAAAAGGTGGTGGTGGTGATGGTGTCCCCCTTTTCCCTTTGCCCCATTCAGTCCCTTTGTCTTGGCCCCACTCGAGACCCGCGCGTGCCCACGATGGCCCAAAAAAATGCTTTTAGGGGGTTTTTGCCGTGCTTTGGGACGGTGGAGGGGTTTCCAAAGCCGGCTTTTTTTTGGTGGGAACGGGGGGTTGGTAAAATTTTTGGGTTTGGCGTCTTCCCCCCTTTTGCTTTCCCGGAATGTTTTGAAAAAAAAGCGACACAGGGGGATAGAAAGCAGACTAGTTGGTATTAGGGGTTTATTTATAGCAGCATTAAAAGAAAAAAATACCCAAGCAGACAGCACATCAACTGCGGGGCAGCAGCGCGGGCGGGCTGTAAAAAGAAACAGTAATCACCCGAAATAGATGCTGCATGGCGGGAACAGCATTTCGAGGGGATTTTACCATTTTAGTACGTGCAGCATCAACAAAAAGTAGTTGAAGTAATGGCTGTATTTGTAGTAACGGCGGTTGCGTAAATGGTGATACAGTGGTTTAAACTTCATAAATTAAAAAAAACCATTAAAATTTAAGTTGTCCATAAAATACAACAGGCACAAAGATTCCACAACACTTGTTTGTCGGTGAAGGGTTTTGGGTTTCTCTCTCCCCTTTGGGACACGCTTCCTGTGGCTGTGTTTTCACACGTAATTTAAAAAAAAAAACCCAGATTGGTTTTAGTGTTCCTTCTGTCCCCGTCTTTTGGGGGGTCTGTCGGGTTTACTGTATCCCTGCCTGCTTGCTACTTGCTTTATGTCTGTCTCCCCCCTCCCTCTCTCTTTTTCCCATCCTCTTTTCTCGGCCCTTGTGTTTCTCTGTCTCATCGCATTTCTCTCTGCCTGTCTGTCTGTTTTTCTCAGTCTTTTTGTCTTTATCTGTCTCTAATTCTCTTGCTTTTTTGGGGAAGGGGCTAATTGGGGAGGGGGGGGGGGGGCCCCCCTTTAAAAAAGGGAAAAAACGAATATCAAAAAGGATAAAGGGCTGGAGGTGATAAAAGATGACGAGAACTATAGGAGGGCGAAGAGGGGGGAAAACGAAAGAAAAAGACAGCAAAACAAAATAAAATAGTAATCGAGGAAAAAAGGGGGAAGAGAATGACAACAGAAGGGGGGGGGGACAAGGGAGGAGGGGATAGGGGGGGAGGGGAAAGGGGTGGATGTGAAGGGAAATTTTAGGAATTAGGGTTTTGGGAAAGAAAGGGGGGGCAGGGAGGAGGAAGGGGGGGGGGAGGGAAAGGGTCGTTTTCCCTCGACCCAAGGTTAATGAGGTGATCTTTCCCTTCCCGGGGGGAAACTGCATGTTAGGTCGCAGGTAATTGGGGTGAAAGAGCGAGTGTATGGAAATGTGGCCACCCCAGACGGCAGGCCCAGAGGACAGGAGGAAAAGGGTGGGGGAGGGGGAGGGGGTGAGAGAGAAAGGGAGGGGAACGTTTAGGTGACCTACACAATTTGCCTCCACCCTCCCTCTCTTTCTCTCTCTCTCTCTCTCTCTCTCTCATCTCCCCCCGCTCCCGTTTCCGGGTTTTCGCACCGAAACCCACAGCTCAAATCCCCCCCCCCGAGACTTCAGTGGTTGATGTCCATCCCCCCGGGGGTTTCTTTTTTTTGTTGGCGTGCGTATTTTATCAAGGGGGGTTAAAAAGCGCATGAGTGATGTATTTGCAAATCCTTAGCAGTCCGTATTTGCCCGGGGTCGAAAACAGGGTTTGGGGGGTGGGGGTGGAGAGGGAGAGGGAGGAGCCAAAGGGGGGGGGGGGGGGGGGGGAGGTTTTTAGCAGTATCAGACTTACCCTTTTGGGAAACACCCTTTTTTCCCTTCCCTTTACCAAGTTCCCATTTACGGGTTATGTTGGGTAATTTTTTTTTGTTTTGCCCGTATTTGCCCACAAAAACACTTAACCTTGTGGCACTGTCACTTTTTGGTGCTTTTTCCCTCCCAGGGTTATATTCTCTCCAAGCTGTAATACCGTGGGGGTGCAGCCTGGGGGCTGGCCGGGCGTCATTGTGTTTAGAAGCGGCCGAGGTCATACCGGGCCCCTGACCCTGATGCTTAAAAAAAGTTTCTGACGCGAACCCTGGGCGGTTAGGGGACTGTTCCCTAATTTTTTTGACCAAATGAGCGGTTTTCAAAACCCCCAAAAAAAGCCCAAAACGTGGATGATCGTGCTGGGTGGGGGCATCTGTAGGCCCAAAATTTCCTTTTAGAAAACCCCTTATCATGGAAAAGGGAGTAGGTTTGCTGAACAAAATGGGGAAACATCGTTTATTGTTAAACCAATTGTTTTTTCCTTTCCCCGAACCCCGATACGGGGAGAGAGGGGATGAGGAGGGGACGGAAGGGGAGAGGAAGAGGAGAGAGAGAGAGAGAGGAGAGAGAGAGGGGAGCGAGCGTGCGTGCTTAAGCGCGTTTAATGTGTGTGGTGTTGTGTGGGTGTTGGGTTTTTGTTGTTGTTGTTGTTGTTGGTTGTTGTTTTTGTTGTCTTCAATTTAAAATCCCTTTTCCCCCATCATGTGATATTTTGGAAAGTGTGTTGAAGTTTGTGTGGTTTTTTGTGTGTGTTTTGTGTGTGTGTGTTGTGTGTGTGGGGTGTGTGTGTGTGTGTGTGTGTGTTTACCCATTTGTTGGTCTTGTTTTTTCCCACGACCCGTCTTTGAATGGATTGATCCCTTTTCCTTCTTTTGTTTTCCTTTTTCTGCCTATCCAGATCCATCCTTACGCCTTCCTTGTTTAAACAAATTTTTACTCTTTTTTGGGGTTTCAACACAAAATTATTGAGGGGCCCCTGTTTCACCCCCTTCCCAAGGGAAACCCCAATTGGATTTTTTTTCCCTCCCCCCTCCAGCCTAAACCCTCCCCCCTTTTTGTGGAGCCCTCGCCCAAAAAGGGCCCCGTTCACCAAATTGGGGAAATTCCCGGGCCCCCCAAAACTGGGGTTTTGTGAGGCACCCCAAAAGACCCCTCGGGTTTGCTGAGGTCACCCAGAGACCCCATTCGGGGTTGCTGGGGGTCCCCAAAAAGGTCCATTCAGGTTGTGAGGTCCCCAAAGACCCCCTTCAGGTTGTGAGGTCACCAAAGGACTCCCTTCAGGTTGCTGAGGTCACCCCAAAAAGATTTCCCTTCGGGTTTTGCTGGGGTCAGCCCAAAGACTCCATTCAGGTTGCTGAGGTCAGCCAAAGACTCCATTCAGGTTGCTGGGTCACCCCAAAGACCCCCTTTCCCGGTTTTCCCGGAGGTCAGCCCAAAGACCCATTCAGGTTGCTGAGGTCAGCAAGACCCCATTCGGGTTGCTGAGGCACCCAAAGACCCTTTCGGTTGTGGGTCCCCAAAGATCCCTTCAGGTTGTTTGAGGTCAGCCAAAGACTCCTTTTAGGTTTTTGGGGTTTCACCCCAAAGACTTCCATTTAGGTTGCTGGGGTTTCACCCAAAAGGGGTCCCCTTTCGGGGTTGCTGAGGTCAGCCAAAAAACCCCTTTCGGGTTTTGCTGAGGTCAGCCAAAGACTCCATTCAGTTTGTTGGGGTCACCCAAAAGCTCCTTTCAGGGGGCTGGGTCACCCAAAAAGACTCCATTCGGGTTGCTGGGGGTTTCACCCAAAGACCCCCTTTCGGGGCTGTTGAGGTCACCCAAATTTACCCCAAATTCGGTTGTGAGGTCAGCCAATGACTCCATTCAGGTTGCTGAGGTCACCCAAAAGGGGACTCCTTTCGGGTTTTGTTTGAGGTCAGCCAAAAGACCCCCTTCGGTTTTTTGGGGGTCAGCCAAAGACTCCATTCGGGTTGCTGAGGTCAGCAAAGACTCCTTTAAAGGTTTGGCTGGGGTTTCTTCAAAGACTCCATTCAGGTTGTGAAGTCACCCAAAAGGGATTCCTTTCGGGTTTTGCTGCGTCACCCAAAGACCCCAAATTTCAGGTTGCAAAAGTTAGAAAAAGACTCCTTTTAAACTTTCAAGTGTTCAAATCATTCCGGGACACCCAACTTCAAAGTTTGAATGTTTAGTGAATGTATACGTTTGGTTTTCTAACTTTTCTGGGGCCCAATAGATTTAAATTTGGGCAGCCCCCGTTGTCCACTCCCTTCCTGTTAACTTTTAACTCTTACCCCCCCCCCTCCCCCTCCACATACTTTTTCCTTTCAATAAAATTTCTGTTTCCACTTAAAACGTTTCCCATCAAATTCCCGCAAAAAGTTGGGCAATTTTTCAGGGGTTTTGGCAGCCTTTCCTTTTGGTCGTAAAAGGTTTATGCCTGACTAAATTGAAACTGCCCCGGTATCAATCATAGCTGAATGTTGCGTTGGGAACCAATCTAAAGAATGTGCAAGGATGTAGGCCCCTTAAATTCTGAAATCAAAAAACAAAACTAAGGGGGGGAGAAAACGAGGGAACAACAACGAAATTGCTCCCATTTTAAAAAAAAAACTTCTTGTTCTGCGTACGCAGGTGGGTACTCCTGCGGACAATCCCCTGAAAAAGGGAAAGGGAAGGGGTTTAAAACCATCTGCCCAACAAAGGGGGTGGAGTTTTGTCGTGTTGCGACCGTTTTTTTTCCCGCCCTTAAAACGCCATACTCCATCTTCGGGGAAAAATAAAAAAAAACAAAAAAAAACGAAACCCAAACCCAGGGAGGGTGGGGGTGGGAAGGTTGGGGTTTAAAGGGGTTTGGGGATGTCCAGTTGTTTCACCACACAAAACACACACACACCACCCCACACACACACCACCCCACAACACACACACAACACAAGATGTACGAGATGCGCGTGCCGAAGTCGTGTTTGACGAGGGGGTTTCGGGGCCCCCCTTTGGGTGGAGAAGGGTTTACTGCTGCTGGTGCCGGTGTTGGCGCCCTGGCTGTCAGAGGGCCCTCACACCTGAAAAGGGTGGGGAAAACGTCCCCCGGGCCCATTTAAAAAAAAAAGGAAAAAAAAAAAAAAGTTTTTTGTCGGGGGCAGAGATGTCGACGGTCGTGGGTTTTTTAAAACCATTTGACTGTTTACTTCTCTGAGTTGTCTCGGTTTTTGTCCTCTCTCCTCTCCCCCTTCCCCCCCTTTCCCTCTCCTCTCTTCTCTCTCCTCTCGGGAAAAGGCATGTTGCAAATAATGAAAAAAAAAGGGTTTTTTCCCCTAAAAAAAATGCTGTCAACAAACTTTCAAAACAGAAGACGGATGAAAAAAGAAGGGGGAGAATATTGAAGAGGAAAGAGGAAGAGAGAGAGAAAGAAAGAATGAATGGAAAAAAAAATAAAGCGCAAAAAGGGCGGGCCAGAAAAAGGGCGAGATGGAAAAAAAAGAAAAGAGAAAGAAGTTGGGTAAAAAGAATTCTGAAAGGGGAAAGGGGGGGAAAAAAAATAAATAGCTGGGGGGAGGAAAAAGGGGGGTGGGGGAAAAGTTTAAGGGGGGGTTTGGGAAACGAAAAGGGGAGGGAGAGGGGGTGGTTTGGGGGTTTTGAGGGGGTGAACTGGGGGGGTGGGGCTGACGCCAGGCGCACAGGGCACAAAACCCGCCGTGTCCCCTGAGGGGTCCGTTTCCCCGGGGGGCGAAAGTCCCGGGCAGGGGAATACAAACAGATCTGCCTTCGAGAGGGATTACGATGGTTCCCCCATTTCAGCTAGTGAAGCGTTTTTTTTTATTTTTGATATGTTTTCTTAATTCTATGTTCCCATTTTTTTCAAACTTCAACCCCCCCCCCCCCCCCCCCTTTAAATTAAAAAAACTTTGCCAAGTCTTTTTCCCTTTTTTGATGGAAAAGGGTTTTTGGGTTGTGCTGGGTTTTTTTCCCCCCCCTATTGATTGTTCGTCTTTGTATTTGTCTGACTTTATTTAAATTTAAAAGGGCTGTGCCAGTTTTGAATAAAAGTTACCTGTGTTAGGTTTTCTTATGGGAGAAAGAGTTCCCCAACTTTTTTCCCAAATTTGGGCGATCTTCCCTTTTATCATAGAGGGGCCCTGACCCCTTTTCTTTAGTGAATACTTGATGCTTGACTGCAAAAAAGATGTGCGAGGGTAAAGGAAATTTTTGACGATGGCCGGAGGGCGGGGGGGGGGGAGGTCAGAAAAACGTGGAGGGCCCAGGGGGGGGGGATGGGAGAGGGAGGGGGAGGGGGATGGGGAAGGGGGAAGGGGGAAAAAGGGGGGGGGGGGGAAAGGGTTTAAAGGTTTGTCTTAAACAGGGGTTTGCCTTTTTTCCACACACTTAACCCCCCCCCCCACCCCCCCCCCCCCGCCCCGCTCTCTACCTTCTTCACCCTCCCCCGATCCTGCTCTTTGATTAAAAAAGTGCAAGTTGGTGGCGAAAGGGGGGGGGGGGGGGGGGGGGGGGGAAAAAAAGAAAAGGGGGAGGGGGAGGGGGGGGGTGGGGTTTTTTTGGGGGGGGGTTTTTGGGGGAAAGGGGGGGGAAAAAAGGGGAAAAAAAAAAAAAACCCCCCCCCCCCCCCCCCCCCCCCCCCCCCCTTTTTTCCCCCCCTTTCCCCCCCCTTTTTTAAAAAATTTTTTTTGGGTAAAAAAATGGGAAAAAAGGAAAAATAAAAGGGGGAAAAGGGGGGGGGGGGGGGTTGTTGGGGGGGGGGGGGGGGGGGGGGGGGAGAGAGGGAGAAGGGGGAGGGGAAAAAAGGGGGGGGGAGGGGGGGGAAGGGGGAGGTGGGAAAAGGGGGGGGGGGAAAAAAAAAAGGGGGGTTTTTTTTGGGGGGGGGGGGGGGGGGTTAAAAATTTTTGGGGGGGGGGGAAGGGGTTTTTTTTGGGGGGTGGGGTTTTGGGGGGGGAAATTTTTGGGGGTTTTTGGGGGGGTTTTTTTTTTTTTGGGGGGGGGGGGGAAGGGGGGGGGGGGGGGGGGGGGGAAAAAAGGGAAAGGGGGAAAAAAAGGGGGGGGGTTTTTTGGGGGGGGGGGGGGGGGGAAAAAAAAAAACCCCCCCAATTAAAAAAATTTTTAAAAACCCCCCCCCCAAAAAATTTTTTTTTCCCCCCCCTTTTTTTTCCCCCCCCCCCCTTTTTAAAAAAGGGGGGTTTTAAAAAAAAGGGTTTTTTCCCCCCCTTTTTTTTTTTTTTTTTTCCCAAAAAAAAAAAAAGGGGGGAAAAAAAAAACCCCCTTTTTTTGAAAAGGGGTTTTTTTTTTTTTTAAAAAAGGGGGGGGGGGGAAAAAAAAAAAGGGGGGGGGGGGGGGTTGGGGGGGGGGGGGAAAAGTTTTTTTTTTTTTTTTTTTCAAACCCCCAAAATTTTAAAAAACCCAATTTTTTCCCCCCTTTTTTTCTTTGGTTTTTTTTTTTTAAAAAATTTTTTTTTTTTTTTGGGAAAAAAAATTTTTTTTAAATTTTTTAAAAAAAAAAGGGTTTTTTTTTAAAAAAATTTTTTTTAAAAAGGGCCCCCCCAAAAAAAAAGGGGGTGTTTTTTTTTAAAAAAAAGGGGGAAAAAAAATTTTTTTTAAAAAAAAATTTTCCCCAAACCCCTTTTAAAAAAAAAAAAAGGGGGAAAAAAAACCCCCCCTTTCTTTTTTTTTTGGGGGGGGGCCCGGGGGCCCCCCCCGGGGTTTTTCCCCTTTTCGGGGGGTTTTTTTGGGGTTTTTTTAAGGGGTTTGGGTTTTTTTTTTTGGGGGGGGTTTTTTTTTTTAAATTTTGGGAAAAAAAAGGGGAAAAAAAAAATTTGGTTTTTTATTTTTGTTGTTTTTAAAATTTTTTTTAAAAAAAAACAAAAAATAATAGGCTTTAAATTTTTTTTTGATATTTTGGGTTTTTTTCGGAAAGTTACCTTGTTTTGTTGTTCATCTAAACTTTTTTTAGGGTTTTTTTAACCCAAATAATTAGAAAAATTTTGTTTCTTTATTTAAAAAGAATTGCTTTTTGATTTTAAAAAAGGAAAGTATAAATGCCCCGGGTTCTTTTGATCCCAAAAATGTCAAAACACCAAAATGTCGGGGAAAATAGGTTTGGGAAATTTTTCAACCCCCTCGCATTTGACAGATGAAAAAAAAAAAAAATTTTTCCTCAGGGCCCTCGTATAAAAATCAGGGGTTTTTAAACGATCTTAGAAAAAATCAGAATGGTTTGGGAACCCGGGGAAGGTCAAACTCGACGTGATGTAGGGACGCCCGTTAATCAGTGAAGTAAATTTTTTTTAAAACCCAACTGATTCCTTTTTTAAAATTCCGCGCCCCATTAAAAGCATTTACCCCTTTTTCGTTTTTTTCTGACTTAAAAATTTTTAAATTTTTTCATTAACTTTTAAAACTTCGATATTAAACCTTCCCATGAGAGAGGAAAAGGAGAAAAGAGAGAAAGAAAAGAGAGAAGAGAGGTGTGTTGTGTTGAGCCCCGTGTGCTTGGGATTTTGCTTTGTATGGGGGAAAACATTTGTCTCCAAAAACTCGAGGAATCACCGACAGACGATTCTTTCATCAATTTAAAAAATTTTTCTAAATAATTTTTCCAAAACCCTTGACCATGATTTGCTGTGTGGACTTTCCACGTCATAAATTTTGGGCCATGACCGCGACGCGCATCCCCCAAAAATTTGCCGAGTTCGATGTTTAAAAACAAGATTTGGGCCCTAGTTTTTGGTTCTACGCCTCGATGCGGATTGGGGGCCCAAAAATTCCAAATTTTCCAGCAGCCGATGAACATGAAGCTGCAAAAGGCTATGTTTTTCCTCCCCAAAACCCGGGGGACTTTGATTTTAAGACTGGGGACCCCAATATCCGCTTGAGAATGAGATCCTCGCCCTGCCCCCCCTCTACCCCTTTTCCCCTCCGTGCTCTTTAAATTTTTTCACATGCCCCCCTATTTAGGGCCCCTATTCTTTTAAGGCGCTGCTTTAATTTCATACTGTTTCCGTGCACAAATGGGTTTGCATGTTTAAAAATCCTCTTCCCCCACTCCCCCCCCCCTCCCCTCCCCCCCCCTTTCCCCCCTTAAAACACGACCCTTTTTCTTTTTCCCCACCACGTTTGCCCCTTATCTCCCCCCCTTTTTGCGTTTTAGTGGTGTTTTTACAGCCACCCCCTGATAAAAGGGGACCCGAAACTTGGGGGGGGGGGATTTTTTTTTTTTTTGTAAGGGTCTTAAAAAAAATTTCCCCCAAAAAAACCCAAAAAAACCAAAAAACCAACCAAAAAATTTTCCCCTTTTTCCCCCCCCCCCCCCCTTTTTCTTTTTTACCCCCCTTTGTTTTTTTTTTTTTTTGTTCCCCCAAAAGATAAAACAAAAAAAAAAAAAAGAGACGGAAAAAAAGAGTAGCATAAGGAAGAAAAAGGGAAAGGGGGAAGAAAGAAAAAAAAAAAAGAAAAAGGGGAAAAGGAAAGAAAAAAAAGGGAACAAAAGGAATGAAAAAAGGGGCAAAGGGGAAGAGGCGGATGAATAAAAGAGAAAAGAAAAAGGAAGGGTAAATTTAGGGGGGTTTTCCAGAAAAAAAAAGGGGGGGGGCAAACCCAAAAAAGGGCCACAAGGGGAACCCCCGGGGGGAAAGGGGGAAAGGAGAGAGAGAGAAGGGGGGGAGGGGGGGGGACAAAACGGGGGGGGAAGGGGGGGGCGGGGCCTTGGGGGGGGAACCCCTTGGAGGGGGGGGGAAAAGGGGGGGGTGGGGGGGGGGGGGGAATGGGGGGGGAAAAAAAAAACTTTTTTTCTTTTCCTCTCCAAAATAAAACGATTGGGGGTTTTTAATGGGGTGTTTCCTCCTATTCTGGTGGGAAAAAATGCATGGTAATTTCTTTCCCTTGATTGGTTTTAAAAGCGCGGGGGGAGGGAGGGTTGGGGGGGGGGCCAGTGGAAAAAAAGTGGGGGAAAGGTATGCCTAGGGAAATGATGGTGGGAGGGAAGGATGGGGGGGGGGAGGGGTTGGGGGGGTTGTTTTGTGTGTGTGGTTTTGTGTGTGTGTGTGTGTGTGGGGTGTGTGTTGGGGGGTGGGGGGTGGATTGAAAAACCCCAAGCAGATTTTCAAAATTTTTTTTTTCCCCCCCCCACGCCAACAACACCCCGCCCCAGCCACAGAAACCGCACACGCACACGAAACGCACACGCAAAACCGCGCACAAAACATTTCCCCTCCTTTCTCTCTCTCAAAAACCTTTTTTCACTCCAAACGAAAGCCCAATCCCGCCAAGGATTTTGGGGTTGTTGTGTCTACCCCTGGAAGAATGCTTTTTTTTTTTTTTTTTTTTTTGGTGGGGGGGGGTTTGGGGGGGGGGGGGGGTTTCTTTTAATAAAGGGGAAGGGGGGGAAAGCGGGGGGGGGGAAAATTTTAAATTGCCTGTTTACCGTTTCCTTTTTTTTTTGGGGCCGATTTCCCCAAACCGGATTAAAAATGGGGGGGGGGGTTGTTCATGGGGGGGGGGGGGGGGGGGGGGGGGGGGGGGGGGGGGGGCGGGGGGGAGGGGGGGGGGGGGGGGGGGGAGGGGGGGGGAAGGAGGCATTTTTTTGGGGTTTTAGGGGAGGGGGGAGAGGGGGGGGGCCAATTTTTTTTGGGTTTGGGGGAGGGGGGGGGGGGGGGAGTTTTAGTGGGAAAAGGAAAAGGAGAAAAAACCCTTTCAAAATTAAAAGAAAAAAAACATTGGTCTTTTCTCCCAAACCCACCCCCCCCCCCCCCCCCCAAAAAAATAAAATTCCCCCCAAAAACCCAAAATTTTCCCCTGGGTAAAAAAATTTTTGGGGGGGGGAAAATTTTTTTTTTTTTTTTGGTTAAAAAATTTTTTTCCCGGGTTTTTTGGAAAGTGGGGAAATTTGTGCCCCCCAAAACCCCTTTTTGGTTTTTTTTCCACAGAATTTGTAAACTTTTTTCATTCCATAGAATCATGCCCGTATGCCAGGGGCCACCCAATTCTTTTCCGTTCAGTCGCGTCCAGGGGGGCTGAGAAGGCGATTTGGGGGGCTGGGGTTTTTCCCATGAGGGGGGATTTTTAAAACGGCCTGATTTCCAGTTTTTCTTATCAGGGGGGCTACTCTTTTTAAAAAAAACGACACACACCCCACACCACACACACACCCCCGCAGGGGCCCCCCGCCCGCACCCCCGGCACCAGGGAAAAAAACGCCCGCCGCACCCCAGCACGCACCACCCCACGCAATGTTAAAGGAAAATAGCCCCGTACAGTAAAATTCACCACAAACACACACACACACACAAACACACACACACACACACCAAGGGACTTTGTAACTCACCAAAACACACAAAACCACACACCACACACACACACCCCAACACACACACACACACAAAACAAAACGCACACAAACATTGAGCTGACCTTCAGGGGACCCCCTCCACGTGAAACACTTAACACAAAAAAACATACAACCCACCGCCCAGCACACCACACACCACACACACCCCCCCACCACCACCACACAACACAACCACCACACCACACACCCCACAAAACATTGAGGGGGACCACGGGAGCCCCATCCCTCCCCCACGTTTTCCACCACACACACTCACACACACACACCCCATACACACATACACAATATGTAAACACACAAAACGTACACCCCCCAACACCCCCCCCACCCCACAAACGCACAAAAATTCACAAAAATTTTCGCTCGCGCACCCCCTACAGGGGTTGTCTTATACACAAGGGGCCTGTGCCAAAACGCCCATACACACAGTGTACACTCACCACTAAAGCCCACCCACACATAAACAAACACACACAGACACAGACCCACACACAAAAAGTTTCAACGTGACACCCCCAACCCACCCCCCACACGCGCGCGCGCGCGCGCACACACGTTTTTCACTCGCCACACACACACACAACACACAACACACAAACACACACACAACCACACCACACACACACACCCACACACACGTGTGTACACTCCCCAAACACACACACACAGACACAGAAAAACCCCACAGACACACCCCAAAACACACACACACACCACACACACACACACACAAAACACACACGGATACACACACGGACACACACGGACACCCCACACACACACACCCCCACACACACACGCAAAAAAAAACCACACGTGTACACTCACCACACCCCACACACACACGCACACATACGAGACACACACGTGTACACTAAACACACACCCCACACACACCCCAAAACACACACACCCCACACAACACACACACACACACACACACACACGTGTAAACTCGCCACAACACACGTGTAAACTCGCCACAAACACACGTGTAAACTCGCCAACACACAACACACACACACACCCCACCAAAACACACACACACACCATAAAAACACAAAACACACACGTGTACCTCACCACACCACAACACACCCCACACACACACCAAAACACACCACCCCACCACTCCACACGCTTTGTACATCACCACACACACACCACACAACAACACCACACACACACACCCCTCAAACACACCACCACACCCACCACACGTGT
Source organism: Conus canariensis (assembly GCA_033310375.1). Classification (NCBI taxonomy): domain Eukaryota; kingdom Metazoa; phylum Mollusca; class Gastropoda; order Neogastropoda; family Conidae; genus Conus; species Conus canariensis. The sequence continues at coordinate 3,565 of JAMYXO010004739.1, read as the reverse complement.
ACATCACACACTTTACCACAGAAAAACCCCGCACACACATACACACACCCGTGTACACTCCCCCCAAAACCACACAGTGTACCCCTCACCCACACACAAAACGGGCGCGCGCCCACACACCCCACACACACCACACACACACACACCCCACACACACCCCAAACACACACCGCCGGTACATCACCAAAACCCCACAAAACCACACACACCACACAAAACCACACCACACAGTTTTTACATCACCACAAAGGAGCGCACACACACACACACCCCAAAACACACACACACACACAAAAACACCACACACACCACACACACCCACGTGTACGTCATCACACCCCACATACACACGCGCGCGCATGCACACACACACACAAACCAAAAACACACACAACACACCACAACACACGGGACGCGCGCGCGCGCGGCCGCGCGCGCGGCGCGCACACACACCCCGTACGTGTACACTCCCCAAAAACACACCGCACGCACGCACGCCCCGAAACGCACGCACGCACCACACACACACACACACAACACACACACACACGTGTACACTCCCCACACACACACCGCACACGCACACACACACACCCCACACACAACAAACACCACAAACACAAAGTTTTTTAAAATACCTTACACACAAAAACGCGGGCGCACCCCAACATCCCACACACGCACCCCACACGTTTTCACTCCCCACACACACACACAAACACACACACCCCACACACACACACACACCCCACACGCGGGACACGCAACACACTTTCCCCACACGCACACGCAACACACGTGTACACTCACCACACCTCGCGCCGGGGGCGAAAACCCACACACACACACAGGGCACACTTTATACATCACCACACACACACCCCACACCCCACACACAACACACACACAAAACACACACACACACACAAAAGACACACCACACACACCACAACAGAGGAGAGAGAGAGAGAGGGGAGAGAGAGAGAAAGGAGAGGGGAAAGAGAGAGATGATAAGGGCCACCCAGTGTTAGGGACGTACTGAAGGCCTGACCAGCGCGTTGGGCTAATGCGGGTAGGTCAGAATCCAAGTGTTAGAAACGAAAACCTTTTCTTCCCTTTCTTTTGGGTCCTTTTATCCAGGGCCCTTAAATCATGCCCCAGTGTGGTTCAAATTCTGGTGGTTTGTGGTGTAGCAAAATAGGGAGCAGTCCGCTCGCAATGCCACCTCCCTGGATGAAACTGACAATGAAATTTAAAAAATGGGCCCTGAGGGAGGGGATCAGTTCCCGGGAAAAAAAAAAATTGGCAGAAAAACCCGGTCCTGCCTCTTACTTTCAAAGAGAGTTGCAGTTTCTCAGGTTTTAGGGTTTGGGGTATATCGGTGGAAGGGAAAATTTTTTTGTTTTGATGTGAAGCGGGGGGGGGAATTTGCTAAATGGTAGAGCATCGGGCTCATAATCTTTGGGGGGTTTGGGTTCGAAAATCCGCTGGGGCCCTTTCGGTACAGGGGGATTTTTTCCCCCGGAGTTTAACATTGGTTCTGACTCAATTCCCCCTTTCTGTCCTTTTGAAAAGAGACTCTTTAAAAAGAGGTTCCTGGTGAAAAGCACCCCCATAAATCTTGCACATATGTAAAATCCTATTAAACCCAAATTTTTAGGGAAGGGGAAAAGCCTGTTTTGGGGCCCTTTTGTAAAGGATGACACGTGACACATAGTTTCACCTTCCCCCAAGTTGGAGTACGGCTTTCCTTAATGGGGGATAAAAAAAAGGTCATACACACAAAAAATCCACTCGCTTTGTTGGGTGGGGGTGGGAAATTTAAACGTTGCCCGCCCCTTTCAGGGAGTGTCCGCAGGGTAACAGCCTTTGGGTTGGGAGAAGAAGAAGAAAAAGATGTGAAAACCCAAATCCCGGGAAACGGTGGGGGGGTTTCCAACCCTGTGTGACAGACGCACCCTTCCACACCCAGGTTTTTGGGGGTTTTTGTTTTCCCGGCCCGGGTTTTGAAAATGTTAAGTTGACTGATGGGGCCCCAACTGTCTGGGCTTTCCCCGAAGGCGGCATCTCTCCCCTTTAAAAAAAAACCCCCAAAAAAAAAAAAGGCAGGGTCCCTTCTCATCCCAAAAAGCGAGCTCTGGAAATTGTGTGCTGTGTGTGTTTTGTTTTAGTGTGTGTGGGGGTGGTGTGGGGTTTGTGTCTGTGTCTGGTCTGTTTTGTGTGTGTTGTGTTGTGTTGTGTGTGTGTGTGTGTGTGTGTGGGGAAGGAAAAAAGAGAGGAGGTAGAGGGAAAAAAAAACAAACAAAAAAAGGGAGGGGGGAGGGTGTTTGAGGAGTCTACTTGGAAGGGGGGGGCTTGAAAATGTATGGGAAAAAAAAGCACACTGGGGAAGGGGGGGGTGTGTGTTGTTTTGTGGGGTGTCGTTTCGTGGTGTTGTGTGTTTGTGTGTGTGTGTGTGCGGGCGTGCGTGGTGCGGTGCGTGCGTGCGTGCGTGTGTTTGTGTGTGGTAAGTTTTTCAGTTTTGTTTGTGTGTGTGGTGTGTGTGGTGTGTGTGTGTGGGGTGTAAGAAGAAAAGAGAGAGAGAAAAGGAGAGAAGAGAGAGAGAGAGTGTGTGGTGTTTTTGTACACGTGTGGTGTGTGGTGTTCGTTTTTTTAATTTTAAAATGTCTTTTCACTTTAAGTGATTTTAAGCCCAAAAAAACAAAAAAAAAAACCAAAAGTGTGTGTACGTACGTAATGTGTGGGGTGTGTGTGTGTGTGTGTGTGTGGGTGGTGTTGTGTGTGTGTGTGTGTGTGTTGTTTGCGCGCACCCCTTTTGGTGTGTGTGTGACATGTGTGGTGTGTATCCTTTGTGGAGAGAAAAATATTTAAAGTAATACTGTATATGCAGATGTTTTAAAAAATTTGGAAATTCCAAGGGCCCATTGAAGGGGGGGGAAGGTCAGGATCAGGGGGGGGAAAAGGGGAGGGGTTTCGGGGAGGTGGTTTTGTGTGTGTGTTGTGTGGTGTGGGGGAGTTTGTGCGTTGGTGCGTGCGTGTGTGTGTGTTTGTGTGTGTGTGTGGGGGGGGGTGGTTGTGTGTGTGTGTTTTTGTGTGTGTGTGGAAAACCCTCCTATGAAAAACGGTCCATATGGATTGTCCCCATGTGCATGTGTTTTGTGTATGCAAAACCCTGGATGGTGGAAAATGGTTTTTGGGGGTTTTATGTCCCCGCCTTTTGTGTGTGTGTGTGGTGTGTGTGTGTGTGTGTGTGTTTTTGTGTTTTTGGTGCGCGGGGCCGCGTGTTGGGGGTTGGTTGTTTTTGGGGTGTTGGGTGTGTGTGGGTTGTTTTGTGTGTGTGTGTGTGTGGGGTGAAACCCGTGTGTGTTGTGGAGAACCTCCTATGAAAACGGGGGCCCAATATGGATTGCCCCCATGTGCATGTGTATGTGTATGAAGACCTGGATGGTGGAGATTTTTGGGGGTTTATAGTGGCACCCCAATATATTATGTTGAAAGATTTTGTTATACACGTAGATGGGGTGTGAATTTTAAAGATGGTGGGATGGGGGAAATGGGGGGGGGT
>JAMYXO010004738.1:15000-16856 GCA_033310375.1 Conus canariensis | reverse complement strand
CCCCCCCCCCCCCCCCCCCCCCCCCCCCCCCCCCCCCCCCCCCCCCCCTCCTTAAGTAAAATCTTGCCAGTCTTACTATAAAGACTCAGTTTTGGGCCCTCCCCCCTTGTTTTTCCCCCACTATTAGTTTTTTTAGTCTATTTATTTGTCTGACTTTTTTAAAAATTTTAAAAAGGCGGGCCCCAGTCTTGAATAAAAGTTATTTGTTTTGGTTTTCTTATGGGAGCAAAATTACCCCCTTTTTACTTTATTGTTTTTTTCCTCCTCATTTCTTTCCCCAATTTTTAATTTCCATCATTCTCCCTGAAGCACTGGGTGTGGTTTAACGCTAGTCTCAGTTAAATCTTAAATAAATGTTAGCGAACCGCCCAGAGAACGTGGACAAACGAGTAAAAGACGAAACACAACGCGTTTCGCCCTTTAGGTCTTCATGGGAGAAAAAAACGAATAAAAAAACAAAAATTCATTAGTTTTGATCGTTCAGATCATTTGCGGGTTCGCGCAAGGAAGAAGGCGTAACGCGTGGGGTTTTAAACAGCTTTCTCGTTACATCATCTTAATACCCAGCCGCCCATACAATGACTTTTAAAGGGGAATTCACTTTTTCATTTGAAATTTTTTTTCCCCGACTGTCTGGAAAGTATACGGGGGACTGAATTGTTGCAGTGTTCGCGTAATAATTCTTTTTCATTTAATCTTTTTGTATGCTTTTTTTGAGGAAGGGGAGGAAGGGGGTGGAGGTGGGGGATATATATCGGTAAAGAATGCTACAAAGTTTTGCACGAAATATGAAAAAACAAAAAAAAATTGAAAAAAAAAAAAAAAAAAAAAAAAAAAAAAGATCTCATTCTCACTGACCCCCCTTTTCCCCCCCTCCACACCCCCTCCCCTTTTCCACCCACCAAAGACAAGGGAAAATGACAACAATCCCGCTGGCTTTATAATAATAACGGCCAACACTGCAAAACCCCGAACTCCCCCAGCACAAACAGGAGGTCCGCTCCCCCGGCGGGTCCTGTTGGCGGCTTTCTTCCCCTGGATAATTTCCCCTGCGGACCGCTCCCCCGGGAAATGAGGAACACCAACTTTGGGAAAGGCTCTGTGCACTGGAGGTGGTAGGCGGTCGAGAAACAGCAACGATAGAACGATGAAATAAATAAATAAACAAACAAAAAAATGAATAGTAAACAAAAAATAGATAAATTTCATAAAAGATTAAAGAATATAACAAACAAACAAAGAAAAAACAAAATACACAGATAAACAAAAAAAAAAACCAATCAAATAAATAAATAAAACACAAAAAAATAAAAGGATAATTAAATAAATAAATAAAAAAAATAAATTGGGCTAGGGGTAGTCGAGGAGACAGAAAAAGATAGAACAATGAAATAAAAAGAAAGAAATGAAAATAAGTAAGTAAATAAATAAACAAAAAAAACCAACCCAAAAAAAAATAAATTAACGAACAAAAAAATTAAATGAATGAAGGATAAATAAATGAAACAGTAAATAAAAAATAGATAAACAAATGAATGAATGATGAATTCATAGATAAAAAATGGGAAAACACCAAAAAAACAACAATAACAACAACAAAAAAAAAACAACAAACAACAGCAGCAGCAGTAGCAGCAGAACAAGAAAAAACAAGAACAACAAACAACAACAAAGCAGCAGCAACAATAAAAACAGCAAACAAAACCACAACAACAACAACAACAAAAACAGCAACAACAACAACAACAACAACAACAAACCAACAAACCAGTGAAGTGGCTTTAGAATCTTATGTCATTTTGTTTTTGTATTATGTGTTATGTTGATCCCTGATTTAAAGCAGTGTTCAGTGTGTC
>JAMYXO010004738.1:5000-10000 GCA_033310375.1 Conus canariensis | reverse complement strand
CTTAGGAAAACTGCTGTCATTCGAAAGAAAACAAAGCTGAACATAATTTAATGATTGAATATTTTATTTTTATTATTCCTCAATCCATTCAAATTTATTCAAACACCGTGACAAAAAATTATCTTTGTTTTACACTTGATTAAAGAGGCATACCCCCAAAATGAAAAGTAACAAGAGTCTATGGTAGATGTCACGATGTTAATAACGGGTATGACCACCGTTCGCGTTCAAACAAGCGTCACATCGACGTCTCATGGAGTGCACCAGGCGGCGGAGAGTGTCCTGGGGGATCGCCTGCCACTCCTGCTCCAGCAACTGAAACAGCTGGTCCACGGTGTCTGCTGGAGGGTTGTGGGCCCGCACTCGCCTCCCCAGCACGTCCCACAGATGCTCTATGGGGTTCAAATCTGGTGACCTGGCAGGCCAGTCCATTCTTGTCACCTGCTGCCCTTGTAGGAACTGATTCACGGTGGCGGCGCGGTGGCACGGCGCGTTGTCGTCCTGGAACTGGGCGCCCTGGCCAACTGCCCTCAGGGCGGGCATCACAAGGGGGCGGATGATGGTGTCGCGGTAGGTGGCACCGGTCAGGCGGCCTTCAACACGGTATAGGGGGGTCCTGTGACGTAGGCTGAACCCACCCCACACCATCACGGACCCACCTCCATAGCGGTCATGCTCCCTGACGGCAGCGTCAACGTAGCGTTCTCCAGGACGTCGCCAGACGCGAACCCGCCCGTCGTTGAACCTGAGGGTGAACCTTGACTCGTCTGTGAAGAGTACTGTTGCCCATTCAGCTCTCGTCCACCTTCTATGACATGCTGCCCAGGCCCGACGATGAGCTCGATGCGCTGGGGTCAGTATTGATCTCACTGCTGGGGACCTTGACCTCAAGTTGGCGTCGTGGAGCCGGTTCCGAACTGTCTGGGTACTGACGTTGACGTTGCTGGCTTGTCGTAGCTGGTCTCGGAGTACTGTGGCACTGGCTGAACGGTCTCTCAGACAAGCGATAACAATGAACCGATCCTGCTGTCTGGAGGTGCTTCTCGTCCGTCCACGTCCCTGCTGTTCTTCAACACTTCCAGTGTTAAGCCAACGGTCTCTGAGCCTCAGAATGACTGGGTGACTCACTCCAAGCCGTCGACCAATCTCCCTCAAGCCAATACCTTCTTGGTACCATGCTATCGCTCTTCCTCTGTCGGTGTTGCTTTGTCGTTGTCTCGCAGGCATGGTTAAATCTTCCTAAATTTCGCGACTTTTTATACCCGTCAAATGTGCTAACTGATTGCACTTCTGCTCAGAAAAGACCTTGCTTTCACGTGCATCACATTTTTTTTTCTTGCTGTGTCTGTGTCAAAATCTGGGAGCGACACAAGTTCGATAATTTCTCGGGATTTTTTTGCCTCAGATGCGACGCGGTAGATAACTGCTGACCGACTTTAACATAACAAAAATGCACGAGGAGTAGTATTTGAGAACCGGGTAAGCTTATCCAGCAGAGTTTATTCAATTATCAATATTAATTGGTTTATCAGAGCTTTTTAAGAATTGCATACAAAAATTAGGGGTGGTACTTCAATTGTTTTTAGTAGTGTATATATATATATATAATATATATATATATATATATAAATTATCTATCTATTACTACATCTATCTATCTGTATCTATATCTATCTATCAATCTATCTATCTATCTAGGCATTGATGTATGGACTTACACATGTTGGTTTATATGGATGCATTGTGTATCTGTGTGCATTGCATTTGATTATCAGTGATAGTTGTGAGCCGTAGCATTTTTGCTAAAAGATTTTTTTTTTAAACCTTCAGGAAAAAAAATGTTGGTTGGCAAATCAAATCAAAGTTGGAGTTAAAATGTGAGTTAAAATGTGAGTTAAACTTCGTTCTGTTTTAAAGAATTCAAGTATCTTCTTTTAGTACTAACTCTGTGCCGTGCATGGAAGGCACGCCGTGTCTTCATATGGGGAAAAACATTGGGAATGTGACAAACAGTAACTGGACGTCTGGCTTAAACACGGAAACAACAATCGTACATCATTCTAAAAGAGAGGACTGGTAGAGTGAAGACTGGTACTAGTTACAGAACTCTACTCACATTCATCAAAGCAGGATAATTATGATTGACAGACTACCACACTTTGTGCCAGAGGAAAGCAGAACAGAAGAAGCACACGTCTTCAAGACTGAGAAGCATCCCAAGCTAACTAGCAGGCTGAGGGAATATGGCTTCCAAGGCTAAGTCATCGCCATTCCCCCGTGGGGATATTGGGGGTCTTTTGTACAAATAGTTCCCCCTCCTTCTGGACATTCTGTGCTAGTAACGTCCCCTTTTCCTTTCGCTCTCAGTAACTCTGTCTCCTCCTTTGCTGTACTGTCGTCTACTGTCCTTTCTGTCTACCATATCTTTTATCTATCTTTTCCCACAACCTCTTCCCACAAATTTCTGCACTCGACGAAGTCGGAGTGAACTGACCATACTCTCGAGTATAGTGTGAGTATCCCAACAGGGTCAAACGAGTTCACACGCTACCAGATACTGGAACGCTGAAGAAGAAGAAGAAGAAGAAGAAGAAGAAGAAGAAGAAGAAGAAGAAGAAGAAGAAGAAGAAAAAGAAGAAGAAGAAAAAGAAGAAGAAGAGAGAAGAAGATCGCCATTGTTATTGTATCAAGCGGGGTTTGTTGGCACAACTGACTATGATCTTATGAAACAGCTCTCAGTTCTTAGGAAGGGGTCGACTGTAGTCCAGCAATGTCAAAGTCGCTGGAAGAAAAGTTCCAGTTGAATCTAGTTGTGGAGGAGCAAAATTGAACCTCATAGGGCTTTCATTTCACAACTTACAACACGTGTTAAGTGGCTAAGTGGTTATGACATAGTCACAAGGCGATTCGGCCTTGTAACACCTGGCCGTCATTGAGGTAGAGGTTTGAATCCCAGCAGACGGGGAAAAAAATTGCGAAACAGCAGAGCAGGGCATCATGGAGTCATGACCTGGATGCTGCCTGATCTCCCAAAGAGCATCAGGAGTTAGCGTTCAGAAACATTTTGCGTGATGGAGCTTCTCCTCTGAAGATCTTTTTGCTGTTTAGCGTCCTCTTAGGGTTTCTTCCCTCGAATGATGTGATTTTGCTTGATCATTACCACCATCACCCATCCCCCCTCTCCCTCCGTCCCTGCTTATCCCATCTCCATCCCTCATCATCACCCACCCACCCACACCCACCCATCCACACCCACACCCACCCACCCACCCACCCACACACCCACCCACCCACACACTTACACACACACACACACACACACACACACACACACACACACACAACACACACACACACACACACACACACACACACACACACACACACACACACACACACACACACACACACCGCCCTGCCACACCCGAATAGTGCATGCGCGTGCAGGATGACAGTTTAGAAGACAAAAGCGGCAGGTGCCGCGGCAGTCGCCACAAGGAGAACTTCTCCAGGGTCTGACTACACTCTCTCTCACATCTGTGTGAAAAATGCGGAAACAAATGCAGCGTGTATTGACCGCTCCCATGGAGGAACGATGGCCTCCATAGTCTTCCCACAATGCCTTTGATTGCCGTCCCAACGCCGCACGTGTCAAGGGAGCTCACCCTCTTGGTTCTCCTGTCAAAGGGAGGTCATTGGCTGGGCAAGAGGGCAGGGCTGATTTCTCACCATCAAATCTCCCATGAAACTAATTCGTTAAATATATTAGGCTGATGGTCGATTCACACACACATACTCACACGCACGCACACGGATAGACAGGCAGACAGACAGACAGACAGACAGACACACGCGCGCGCGCGCACACACACACACACACACACACACACACACACACACACACACACACACACACACACACACACACACACACACACACACACACACATACGCGCACGCGCACACACAATAAAATACGATGATAACATGATCGTACGATGACAAATCTATCTCTCTATCTTTAAAAGAAAATGGATAAGAACACAAATAATACTCAATCAAGGAGGAATACAATGCTGAGGAGTTAGACAACTGAAGACCTTCAGAGGAGAAGCCTCCCCCCTGTCTCCCACTCCCTCCCTTTTCTCCCCCCCCCCCCTCCACCATATCCCCATCACCATCATTCCTTCCCTCGTACAAGCATATCGGTCCTTTAGGGTTAGGGTTAGGGCAGCATCCAAGTCACGAACTCTGGTCGTCCTTCTACTACTGTCTTCTCGTTGTTGGTGCCGGGATTCGAACCACGCCTCTAGAATGGCCCAGAATCTCAAGGCCAGGGTCAGCCTTGTGACGGATATCTTAACCACTTTGCTGCTAGCGGGCACCTGTTGTGAGCTGGGGAATTCCTGCAAGCCCTACAAAGTTTTTGACGTCTTCTCTGTTAGAAGCTACAGGAAGGATGTTATACAGAAAGGATATTATACAGAAAGAATGCTATACAGAAAGGATGTTATACAGAAAGGATATCACACAGAAACGATGTTATACAGAAAGGATGTTATACAGAAAGAATGCTATACAGAGAAGATGATATACAAAAAAAGGATGTTATACGGAAACGATGCTATATAAAAAGGATGTTATACAGAAAAGGATGTTATTCAGAAAGGATGTTATGCAGAAAGAATGCTATAAAGGATGATATACAGAAAAGGATGTTATACAGAAACGATGTTATACAGAAAAGGATGATATACAGAAAGGATGTTATACAGAAAGGATGATATACAGAAAGGATGATATACAGAAAGGATGTTATACAGAAAAGGATGATATACAGAAAGGATGTTATACAGAAAAGGATGATACAGAAAAGGATGTTATACAGAAACGATGTTATACAGAAAAGGATGTTATACAGAAAGGATGTTATACAGAAAGGATGATATACAGAAAGGATGTTATACAGAAAAGGATGATATACAGAAAGGATGTTATAC
>JAMYXO010004736.1:0-15000 GCA_033310375.1 Conus canariensis | reverse complement strand
TAGGATATTTGAATGATGATTCACTCTTTCCGTAATATTATTGCTAAATTTTGACTGATAAATTGTTGCCAATCAGCCTTGCTAAGTTAGGGTTGCTAACAATGTCAAACTCCTAAAGAGATGTCGAAAATGCTGTACTTGGAATCAGTGTCTGTCGATCTAATGACACTTTGTATTTCTTAAAAGTTAGTTCATATGACAATCTTCTTTTATGCTCCATGAAAGTATGGCGCATGCGCTTTTAACAACTCAAAATCTAAGGGTATGGAAAAGCGATTTCCAAACGCATAAACTTATAAGCTTCATACTTGATACCGTCTTTAGTCATACTTCGGCGTCTATTCTGTGTTTTTAAGTGCTTCGTTATTTCGATTCCTTGAAACGCAAGATCGGGACCCGTTCATTCTCTGGTTACCTATAGATCACAATAGATTAGAAAATATATCTGCATTGTGTAAAGAAAATATTTCTTGCCCCTCAAGTTTTATAGAAATTTTCTTAACGATTGCCCGTCCCAGATTCTGTACAACTGTCCTGTTTACGTCTGTTGCTGAATCAAGTTCTATTTTAAAAGTAAGCCGTGCAGATCCCGGCACAATCACTTCATCTGCTCCTAGGTCTGGAAATTTGACAGTAAGAATCTGATCTGAATCAATAGTAGATGGATTATTTGGAACAAAATATTCTGTTTATTTCCCTTCACGCCAAAGGGCTCTTTCAGTCTTCTATGCGGGTCAAGAATCGAGCCATATGCTTGTGACATTTTTTTTATAAAACAAAATAAAAAGTTAATTATTTAAAAACATGGCAGAAGAAGATTATGATGTTTTTGATCCTGGAGACGACATGAGTGAAATGACGCCTTTGACACATCCATTACAATCATTGCGGCGTGAATTAACAGAAAGTAAGGTCAAATCATTTTATCAAAGTTTAGGCCAAGAACCTCCCGAATTTATAGACCCTAATGATTTTGAAACAAAAGATGACCATTTGTTTGTGAAAAACGAGCAAGGACAACTTGTTCAGCTTACAACTAAACCAGACCCATCAAAGTTTTTAGCAAAGACTACAATTAGACAAAGGCTCAGTGTGAGCGATCAAAATCGCCTTAGCATTGCTAAACCGCGAAGATTAGACAGTGAGGCAGTTGCTAAACTTCAAAACACACTACAAGAACTCCCAACAGATAACCAAATACAAAACATACCCCTTAAAGATTTAAGCCCAACAGCAGACGAAATAATAGAAACCAGTTTTTCAGAAGAAACAGTATTAAAAACTATGCACGATCCGCCGCTACCTATGAGAGAAATAACGGCCCTTGATCATGCTTTGAAAAGCATCAGAGGCGAATTAACAAACAATTTAGCAAAACTGGGTGAACTAGATGAGCATATAAAAAGAGAAAAAGAAAAACTAGTTGAGGCTGATGACCACAACTTAGGACCTGGTGTTAAAGAAAGAATAACACAAAGACTAAAAGATCTTGAACAAGAGAGATCAGCAAGACTAGAAGTGCTGTCTACTAACCGAGAACAATTACGAACTCAAGTGAGCAGAATAAGAGAAACTATCCAAAGAATTTTATATGAAGACACAACACTAGCAGAACGAATAAGAACACTGTTTAGAGAGCAAGGCGTCACATTAGCAAGTGTTATAACAGCCTAAGGATTTGCAATAAGTACACTGGTGTTGGCTATTACAGGCGGTGGGGGAGCAGTGCCACCAGGCCCGCCAACTCCGTCGTCAGATAAATCATGGGTAAAAAAAACAACTCGATCACCTTGCAAACTTACTAAAAAAATTAGCCAGTAAAGCAATAGATTCTTTGCCTGGTATAATAGGGGGGATCGTTAGCTGGCTTTTGTCTGCCGCAAGTAAAGTAGTTGGCTTTATGGCCGAGCACTTATGGGCATTAGTTGTCTTAATAGTTGGGTTACTCTTTAGTAAGATAAAGACCAAGTAATCCTAGGGCAGTTAATCCAATAACAAGTGCTGTCTTTTCATATTCATGGTCATTATTTTTTGAGGCCACGGGGATTGGATGGGGTTTTGGGGCCTTGGGGATTGGTGAGGATTCTTTTTTTATTGCTATTGCTGGCTTAGAATTTATGTCGTTTTTTCCGACCTTCTCTTCTTTACCAGCCACAAGGATTTCATTGTTGTAGTTTATTATTGTTCCTACCTGGAGCCTGAGGTCAGAAGGTAGCATGTATAAACCAGTGCCAACAGCAAAGTCTACTTTCGATCTTGCGTATTGCAAAACATTTTGGTACCTTTTAATACTTGAAGGCAAATCAATTGCAGAATTAATAGAATCCTCTAAATTTGCTAAATATTGTTTTTGGGCGTCAAAGCCAGTAGAAGGATCAATTATGTTTGATCTCGTTTGTGCTTGCGAACCTAGCAAACACCAAACATAAGTACGAATAGAGTCGTTTATTCGTTCTATTCCCGCTTTTGTTAGGCCCTTAGAAGCGTCCAAAATAAATGTAGTCCACGCTGTTTTATGCTCTTGCTCTATGGACCCGAGGTGAACAGTTGTGCCTGAAGAGAAAGATGTGTAAGGAGGATTCCAATCATAGTTATACTTTCTGTGCACGCCCCAAAAATAAAGGGTGCCTAAACCATGATTAAGATCCAACTTTTGTCTAAAGTCTGTCTTTGGGTCAATATCAAATTCGTTACAGATCCTTTCAAAAGCCTTGTAATCTATTCTGTTGCTGAATGGATTAAACGTTTTGTCATTTGGTAATGGCGCTTGCAGTTCAGATAAAATACGTCTGAAGGTGTAATAAAAATGAAATCTATACACTGACCTCACCAAAGGATCAGGATGATTTAAATGATCAGCATACGACACTCCACACCCAGTTGATGCACAAAACACAGCAAAGTTTAACTGGTTCTGATAAAACTGCATCGGATGACTGAACCACACTTTCGGGATGTAGTCGTTTTTGATAGGAGGGTTAAGATAACGATCCAATGGAGTACTAACCTTTACTTGAAAGGCGTCAGTCTGAGTCACAGAAATGTCGAGGGTATCAGTTGTTATATCTTTAGGACTGTAGTGCGGTCCAACAGAATATTTTGCATTAGTATATTTGAATGCACTCATTTTTAAATTTGTTTTAAAAATGTTTGTAACAATAACAACTCAAGACAGTCCTTCGTTTTTAGAATATGCTATTGATAATAACTGCGGAACCCAAAGGGTCGCACTCCATGAAATATTCTACAAAGTCGTATGGTTTAATATAAGTCAATCCAAGAGGAATAATGAGATTCGAAAACTTGATGACGGAGGAAACTTAATTAGCCAGTTAACCATACCTGATGGTTATTACGGGTTTTGCTCACTAAAAGAAGCAATGAGTAACTTCGACATTACTCTCAAACTTAACAATGCAAATCTAAAAACAATGTTAACATTCAAACCTGAAAAAGAAGTAGTCCATTACTTTTTTGATGTAGAGCTAGCTAAAATGTTAGGCTTTAAAATCGATTATGTCTATCATAAATTTAGAGTTGCACCAGACGAAACTACTTTTGAGGGAGAATATCCGCTCGATCTTGCCTTATATCCATTACTCTATGTACATTTGGATGAGCTGAGCACTGATGAAAACTTATATGATGGAAGGCCCTCAACTGTTTTAAGAGCTCTTCCATCAGGGAAAGCTGCATATTGCGATTATGAAATTATACGATTCCCTAATTTACAGTTTAAAAGATTAGCTTGTGGGAGGGTCAGATCATTTAATATATAAGATCACAGATAAAACAGGGAAAGTCGTGAAATGTGATAACCTGCACATTGTTTTAGAAATAAAATAATACGTTGTTTTAAAAAATGTCACGTGGACCAGACGATTCGGGGGTTACATTAGCGCCTGAGAGGTGTGTAACTTTAGAATTAAAAGACCTTGCAGACGTTGAGGACTTTGAACAAAACGGTGAGATAGGCACTTTGTATGGTTTTGAGTACACTAAAGATGGTTATTATAAGCGCAAAGAGGTTGACGACAACAAAAGGTTTCCTAAACTAGAACAACTACGCAATCTAGAAGCAAATAATACAGGTCAGTATGAATATAAAATAGTTCGAAAAACTGACAACAAATGGCACTTAGAACCATATTTAGAATGGGACATAAAATTTGAATTCTTAAGCCCATTTACATTTTTTGACCGTCAAAAAAGTTTCAGAAAAGCATTGAACTCTGGCCCTTTACATGTAAGTCTTATGCCAGAGGACAACAGTCGGAGAGAGATCGAAATAAAGCCGTTTGGGGACAAACAGTACATCCTCCACAGAAGAGAATCGGTTTTAAAGAAAGCTTCTACAAAATTACAGTTCATTCCACGCACAAAATTAGGAGACACGTTCACAATGATATTTAAAATTTCTGTCTTAAAAGATGAGGCAAGAAATGGAGCTGTGGGTGTCAGTGACAACCTTATGGAAGGAATTCTTATTAGCTGGCAAAACTTAGACGTTGACAAACTTAAAGTTACTGTCGTCGTTCTTTACAATGGCGAGGATATTAAGGTCATAACAACAAGCAACAAAATTGATATTAGTTTAAATAGAAACGATCTTACAGAACTGAACTGGATTAATCTTACACATTTGGGCCTTATAGGGTTTTATTATACTGAACAAGTTTTGACAGAGAGTATGATAAAAACAATAACTGGTGTAAATTAAATTCTGTTTTAAAACTATGGAGCAAACGACTTTGGTGTCAATGTTAAACTTTATGATAAAAACCCCTCATTGTTCATTGATTTGTGGACAGACTGGTTGTGGAAAAACAATATTTGTCCTCGACCTATTACAAACAGTTTATCGTTATAATTTTGATCATATAGTAATTTTCTGCCCAACACTTAAATGGAACAAAGCATATCACGACAGAAGGTTTATATGGACAGATGATGACATATATTTAGTTGATCCTAGCAATAAACTGAGTGAGTGTTTAGAACATTTCTTTAGACAGTTTGAAGGAACTCAGACACTATTTATTATAGATGATTGTTCAGCAGAAAAGGATATAGTCAAAAAAAGAAACGCTTTGTCAAAACTGGCTTTCAGTGGAAGACATGCTAGGATAAGTGTGTGGATTCTATGTCAAAAATATAACTCAGTTTTAAAAGACTTTAGAGAACAGTTAAAGACTGTAGTTTTATTCCACATGAAAGACAGAGACGCATTTGATGAATGTATGCGTGAAAATGATGTTATTGAAGACGATCAAGAAAAACGAAGGATTAAGCAAAAACTAAAGTCTCAAAAGTTTTCTAAATTAGTATTAAAAACAGATAATCCTACACATTATGTATGTTTGTAAAGTGTTTACTATTAGAGAACTATAAAATAGGCATTCTGGGTAAGCCGGCGGAGCAACAGCGAAACCGGCTTCAGCCGGTTGGAGCTGGCGGAGGTGGGTGAGCCAGAGTGCCTATTTTATAGTTCTCTAGAGCTCTACTAAACAGTCAAAAATGATACTATTTCGGACAGTATAAAAATTCAAAGAGAACCTTAACCAAATACTCTTCCTTATACATACACACATACATACATACAGCAGGCGCTGCAAAATCAGCTGACTGATCCGTGGTGCAACACCATTGTCACTCAACACAGACGGATGCCTTATATATATATATATTTTTTTTTTTTCACACACACACACACACACACACACACTCACACACACACACACACACACACACACACACACACACACACACACACACACACACATTATTAAGCTACTCACTGTTGCAGAAACATGTCTGTTCATCGCTTTTGTAAAATCAGGGGCGAAAGACTCTTAAAACTTAAAAAAAAACTTTGTAAAAAAAACGTAAAGTAATCTTTTTCCACTCTTGATATTCTAGGGATTGATTACTTGTGTGTGCGTGTGTGTGTGTGTGTGTGTGTGTGTGTGTGTGTGTGTGTGTGTGTGTGTGTGTGTGTGAAATCATTTGACATATACACACAACAACAAAAATGATTATGCCATTGCTGGACTTGTTTGTGCATTTGTCATCCTCTACACCCCAAAAGAGATGAAAGGTGTACACAGAAAAAAAAGCAGTTTAAGCTAGATTTGCAAGTAGAAAAACACAATAGGAGCTTACACTATTTATTTAGAATAAACGTAAAAGTTTTAATTGAACTATGAACACAGAACAGCGCGTAAAAATCGTTCAAGCTAAATTGTGCACATAAGATCGCGTGTGCGTGCGTGCGTCGTACATTGCGTACACCTTTGATTGTTTGTGGGAAATGAATGTTCTGGGACTCAAAGCTTAGCTGTGCATGCGTGCGCGCGAGCAAATGGTCTGAATCTTGCATATATAGTAGCACATGACTTTTAAGCTAATTGGTATCTAATGGAATAGCACATAGGTAGATCTTGCATTTAGAATAGGTTAGCACATCAAAAATGTGAGCAAGACTACGGATATTAAAAAGATAAGGTTTAAGCTAAAGTACGCACGTAGAATGGCATGCAGAAGAGAACAACACACAACACAAACGGATTTTTTTTTTTTTTTTTTTTTTTTTGCATGTACAGCAAAAAATAGTTAAGGTATACTATGTGTGCGAAATAGCACATAACTAGGTCTGCACTTAGGCTAGAACATAAAAAAAAAGTTTGAATACGCATGCATGTAAGATAGCAGGTGCAAAATTTAATCTGAACTATGGATGCCGAACAGATCAGCACATCAACACTTTGAGCTAAACTACGCATATAGAATAACACATAACCGGGTAAGCTAATCTATGCATGTTAAATGAAATAGCACATTGAGAGTTTAAGCCAAACAATCATTGTAGATCAGAACTGCATATACATAAGTTCGATGCAACGGGAAAAAAAGATAAACAAGAAGAAATGTTTAAGCTAGACATGCCTATAGAATAAGCTGTGCCTGTGGAACTTCATATGAAAAATTCACCTCGTCTGTTCACGTAGGAATAGCACGTAAAGTAGTTTCAGCTGAACCATGCGCGTAGATTGGCACATAAAGTTTTCATGTAAACTTTGCGCGTAGAATAGATATTTGAAAAACTAACTTAAGTATGCACGTGAAACTGAAGATTAAAAGCTTATGCTAATCTTTATATGGAGAACAAGTATCATATAAAAACGTTTAAGTTCGTGTAAGTACGTCGAATAGCCCAAGATACATGTACAAAGTTTACGCTGAACTTTACGTGTATAATAGCTCCAAAAGTTGAAAATAAACTGTAGGCGGATGTAGAATAAAACATGAAAAGGTGAAGGTAAACAATGTCTGTGGACCAGCACCTACACTATGCACTTAGATTAAAACATAAAAAAGATGAAGTATCCATGTAGACTGGCACGTGAAAGTATCGAACAGTCAATAAAAAGTTTAATTTAAACCATGCTTTTAGAAACGAACAGCGTAGAACACAGACTAAACTATGCATGTAGACCAGCACATAAACGTTTTAGCAAAAGAATGCATGCAGAATAGCGAATAAAAAGTTAAAATATGAATGTAGAATAGAATAGCATGTAACAGTAAGTATTCGTATGCTTGTTGAATAGAAAAGCATACAACACAAAGTGTAAGCTAAAGTATGGACTAAACTATGCACATAGACCAGCGCATAAAAGTTTTAGCAAAACAATGCATGTACAATAGCAAGTTAAAGTCAAAATATGCATGTAGAACAGAAAAACAGAGAAGCTTAATCCAAACTATGCATGTATAATAGCTACGTAAAAGTGTTCAGCTAAACAATACATGCAAAATGAAAAAAAAAAAGTTTCAGCTAGATTTTACATATAAACTAGCACATACTAAAATTGTTTGAGCTAAAGTATACTTTAGAACAGGACACAAAAAATTTAAGCTTAACTGTGCATATGGACTAGCTTATAAAAAGCTAAACTATGCATCAGAATAGCACATAACAAAATCTTAATTAAAACCTGCACGCAACAAATAATATAGTACATACCACAACGTTAAAGCTGAACTTTGCATGAAGACTTGTACAATAACAGTGTAAAAGGTTAACTATACACGCATATAAAATGTTTAAGTTAAACCATGCATATAGAGGAGGATAGCACATAAACCTAAGTTTATGAAGACTATTCAAAATAACGTTATTAAATCACACTTTAGCGTAAATAGTTCAACTTAAACTCAAAAGTTTTACTACGCTTTTACACTAAGTTACCATCCATTTTATGATATTTCAAAACAGCGATTTGAAAAAAAAAATAAACAAAAGAAGAAATAGCTGAGGAGAAATATTAACAAACATTCACATAGCCATTCGCTAGGGGATCGCTTCTAAACTTATAGGATAATAACATTTAGCATAATAAAAGTAGTAATACAGATGTAACAACACCGCAGTAAACTAAAACATCGAATGTAGTGACAGTTTGTTAACTTAGTCCGAGAATTTATCTTTCGGACCCGAAACCAGTAAATGCATCAGCATTCAGTTTGAATGAAAATGAAAGTGAAAAACATTATCGCGGCAGGGTGGGTTGTTGTTTATTGTTGTCTGATTCCTAACGGGAGCTGCACTCTCTATCTGCCTGTCTCTCCTTCTCTGTCTCTGTCTGTCTGTCTGCTCTCTCTCTCTCTCTCTCTCTCTCTCTCTCTCTCCTCTCTCTCTCTCTCTCTCTGTATGCCTGTCTGTCTCTGTCTCTCTCTCGCTCTCTATAAACTTGTTAGATGGAGGGGAGTGGGGGATGGGGGGGGGGGGGAGGCAATAGGAGCAGGAGGAATAATGAATCAAATATTAAGTCTGTGAAAAAAGTGTCCCAATGTCAAATTCGTTTTCTATCATGTGTATATAGGCTACCTGTCAGGGTGCATGTGGGTACGTAAGCGGGAGAGAGAGAGAGAGAGAGAGAGAGAGAGAGAGAGAGAGAGAGAGAGAGAGAGAGCGGGGAGGAGGGGGGGGGCAGCGAAGGGGTGTCGGGTGTGTGTGGACTCGAAGTCTTTTCAAAGAAACCCAAATCATTCGGCATTAATTGCAGTTACATTATACGGCCGTCATATTACTTTCATATATATACGGAAATCACAAAACAAATATTCTTTACAATTCACATGTCTCATTGACACTGCAGGTGTGCTCCCGACCGGGTCTGGTAAAAAAAAACAGCTGGTGTCTGCCTTTTCTTCCAGATGAATAATTCGAAAGATCGCTTAACCATGTTTCAATCCTGTCTGTGTACGTGTGTGCTTCTCTCTGGCTTCGAATATGGATTGAAAGACATATTAGTTTGGGACGACGTTTTTTGTTTGTTTGTTTGTTTGTTTTATTGCATCTAGGGTGGGAGGGATGAGGAACAGTATCTGTGAGGTTCCTAAACTTATCTAAATACTTTCATATCTTATCCCATCCTACTTTGTCAAGTTTATTTGTATGTTAGTGAGTGTTGTCTCCACAGTGCGCTTTGAACTTACTTTGCTTGTTTTTTTTTTTTTTTTTTTTTTTTTTACGAACGACTTGCTTATAACCAGTGCACCAAGGAAAAAAAAAACCCTCGTGGAATTCATCATTGTGAAGAATAGAAAAGAATAGCGGAACGGCGGAGGCTTAAGGGACTGTGAAAAGGGGAATTCGGGGGGGGGGGGGGGGGGGGGGGGAGTTTTGGCGCTGCAGGTAAGAGAGGAGATCCACTCGAGCTATGTGCACAAATCACTGAAAGCACCCTCACCGTCTATGTTCCCCATTTACGAACCCAGACGCTCCTCATGGATAAGATTTTTCGCTGTTGTAGCCACGTTCCGTCGGGGATGACGTGTCAATACGACTCGATAGTGTGTGTGTGTGTGTGTGTGTGTGTGTGTGTGTGTGTGTGTGTGTGCGTGTGTGTGTGTGCGTGCGTGCGTGCGTGTGTGCGTGTGTGTGTGTGCGCGTTTGTGAATATATGTGTGCGTGTGTGTGTGTGTGTGTGTGTGTGTGTGTGTGTGTGTGTGTGTGTAAGAGAGAGAGAGAGAGAGAGACAGAGAGAGAGTTCTTCAGCTGAATACTCAGTAGGAGTGATATTAAACGTGTGTGTGTGTGTGTGTGTGTGTGTGTGTGTGTGGTGTGTGTGGTGTGCGTGAGTGCGCGCGCGCGTGAATGTGTGTGTGCGTGTGTGTGTGTGTGTGTGTGTGGTGTGTTGTGTGTGTGTGTGTGTGTGTGAAATCATTTGACATATACACACAACAACAAAAATGATTATGCCATTGCTGGACTTGTTTGTGCATTTGTCATCCTCTACACCCCAAAAGAGATGAAAGATGTACACAGAAAAAAAAGCAGTTTAAGCTAGATTTGCAAGTAGAAAAACACAATAGGGAGCTTACACTATTTATTTAGAATAAACGTAAAAGTTTTAATTGAACTATGAACACAGAACAGCGCGTAAAAATCGTTCAAGCTAAATTGTGCACATAAGATCGCGTGTGCGTGCGTGCGTCGTACATTGCGTACACCTTTGATTGTTTGTGGGAAATGAATGTTCTGGGACTCAAAGCTTAGCTGTGCATGCGTGCGCGCGAGCAAATGGTCTGAATCTTGCATATATAGTAGCACATGACTTTTAAGCTAATTGGTATCTAATGGAATAGCACATAGGTAGATCTTGCATTTAGAATAGGTTAGCACATCAAAAATGTGAGCAAGACTACGGATATTAAAAAGATAAGGTTTAAGCTAAAGTACGCACGTAGAATGGCATGCAGAAGAGAACAACACACAACACAAACGGATTTTTTTTTTTTTTTTTTTTTTTGCATGTACAGCAAAAAATAGTTAAGGTATACTATGTGTGCGAAATAGCACATAACTAGGTCTGCACTTAGGCTAGAACATAAAAAAAAAGTTTGAATACGCATGCATGTAAGATAGCAGGTGCAAAATTTAAACTGAACTATGGATGCCGAACAGATCAGCACATCAACACTTTGAGCTAAACTACGCATATAGAATAACACATAACCGGGTAAGCTAATCTATGCATGTTAAATGAAATAGCACATTGAGAGTTTAAGCCAAACAATCATTGTAGATCAGAACTGCATATACATAAGTTCGATGCAACGGGAAAAAAAGATAAACAAGAAGAAATGTTTAAGCTAGACATGCCTATAGAATAAGCTGTGCCTGTGGAACTTCATATGAAAAATTCACCTCGTCTGTTCACGTAGGAATAGCACGTAAAGTAGTTTCAGCTGAACCATGCGCGTAGATTGGCACATAAAGTTTTCATGTAAACTTTGCGCGTAGAATAGATATTTGAAAAACTAACTTAAGTATGCACGTGAAACTGAAGATTAAAAGCTTATGCTAATCTTTATATGGAGAACAAGTATCATATAAAAACGTTTAAGTTCGTGTAAGTACGTCGAATAGCCCAAGATACATGTACAAAGTTTACGCTGAACTTTACGTGTATAATAGCTCCAAAAGTTGAAAATAAACTGTAGGCGGATGTAGAATAAAACATGAAAAGGTGAAGGTAAACAATGTCTGTGGACCAGCACCTACACTATGCACTTAGATTAAAACATAAAAAAGATGAAGTATCCATGTAGACTGGCACGTGAAAGTATCGAACAGTCAATAAAAAGTTTAATTTAAACCATGCTTTTAGAAACGAACAGCGTAGAACACAGACTAAACTATGCATGTAGACCAGCACATAAACGTTTTAGCAAAAGAATGCATGCAGAATAGCGAATAAAAAGTTAAAATATGAATGTAGAATAGAATAGCATGTAACAGTAAGTATTCGTATGCTTGTTGAATAGAAAAGCATACAACACAAAGTGTAAGCTAAAGTATGGACTAAACTATGCACATAGACCAGCGCATAAAAGTTTTAGCAAAACAATGCATGTACAATAGCAAGTTAAAGTCAAAATATGCATGTAGAACAGAAAAACAGAGAAGCTTAATCCAAACTATGCATGTATAATAGCTACGTAAAAGTGTTCAGCTAAACAATACATGCAAAATGAAAAAAAAAAAGTTTCAGCTAGATTTTACATATAAACTAGCACATACTAAAATTGTTTGAGCTAAAGTATACTTTAGAACAGGACACAAAACATTTAAGCTTAACTGTGCATATGGACTAGCTTATAAAAAGCTAAACTATGCATCAGAATAGCACATAACAAAATCTTAATTAAAACCTGCACGCAACAAATAATATAGTACATACCACAACGTTAAAGCTGAACTTTGCATGAAGACTTGTACAATAACAGTGTAAAAGGTTAACTATACACGCATATAAAATGTTTAAGTTAAACCATGCATATAGAGGAGGATAGCACATAAACCTAAGTTTATGAAGACTATTCAAAATAACGTTATTAAATCACACTTTAGCGTAAATAGTTCAACTTAAACTCAAAAGTTTTACTACGCTTTTACACTAAGTTACCATCCATTTTATGATATTTCAAAACAGCGATTTGAAAAAAAAATAAACAAAAGAAGAAATAGCTGAGGAGAAATATTAACAAACATTCACATAGCCATTCGCTAGGGGATCGCTTCTAAACTTATAGGATAATAACATTTAGCATAATAAAAGTAGTAATACAGATGTAACAACACCGCAGTAAACTAAAACATCGAATGTAGTGACAGTTTGTTAACTTAGTCCGAGAATTTATCTTTCGGACCCGAAACCAGTAAATGCATCAGCATTCAGTTTGAATGAAAATGAAAGTGAAAAACATTATCGCGGCAGGGTGGGTTGTTGTTTATTGTTGTCTGATTCCTAACGGGAGCTGCACTCTCTATCTGCCTGTCTCTCCTTCTCTGTCTCTGTCTGTCTGTCTGCTCTCTCTCTCTCTCTCTCTCTCTCTCTCTCTCTCTCTCTCTCCTCTCTCTCTCTCTGTATGCCTGTCTGTCTCTGTCTCTCTCTCGCTCTCTATAAACTTGTTAGATGGAGGGGAGTGGGGGATGGGGGGGGGGGGAGGCAATAGGAGCAGGAGGAATAATGAATCAAATATTAAGTCTGTGAAAAAAAGTGTCCCAATGTCAAATTCGTTTTCTATCATGTGTATATAGGCTACCTGTCAGGGTGCATGTGGGTACGTAAGCGGGAGAGAGAGAGAGAGAGAGAGAGAGAGCGGGGAGGAGGGGGGGGGGGGGCAGCGAAGGGGTGTCGGGTGTGTGTGGACTCGAAGTCTTTTCAAAGAAACCCAAATCATTCGGCATTAATTGCAGTTACATTATACGGCCGTCATATTACTTTCATATATATACGGAAATCACAAAACAAATATTCTTTACAATTCACATGTCTCATTGACACTGCAGGTGTGCTCCCGACCGGGTCTGGTAAAAAAAAACAGCTGGTGTCTGCCTTTTCTTCCAGATGAATAATTCGAAAGATCGCTTAACCATGTTTCAATCCTGTCTGTGTACGTGTGTGCTTCTCTCTGGCTTCGAATATGGATTGAAAGACATATTAGTTTGGGACGACGTTTTTGTTTTTGTTTGTTTGTTTTATTGCATCTAGGGTGGGAGGGATGAGGAACAGTATCTGTGAGGTTCCTAAACTTATCTAAATACTTTCATATCTTATCCCATCCTACTTTGTCAAGTTTATTTGTATGTTAGTGAGTGTTGTCTCCACAGTGCGCTTTGAACTTACTTTGCTTGTTTTTTTTTTTTTTTTTTTTTTTTTACGAACGACTTGCTTATAACCAGTGCACCAAGGAAAAAAAAAACCCTCGTGGAATTCATCATTGTGAAGAATAGAAAAGAATAGCGGAACGGCGGAGGCTTAAGGGACTGTGAAAAGGGGAATTCGGGGGCGGGGGGGGGGGGGGGGGGGGAGTTTTGGCGCTGCAGGTAAGAGAGGAGATCCACTCGAGCTATGTGCACAAATCACTGAAAGCACCCTCACCGTCTATGTTCCCCATTTACGAACCCAGACGCTCCTCATGGATAAGATTTTTCGCTGTTGTAGCCACGTTCCGTCGGGGATGACGTGTCAATACGACTCGATAGTGTGTGTGTGTGTGTGTGTGTGTGTGTGTGTGTGTGTATGTGTGCGTGTGTGTGTGTGCGTGCGTGCGTGCGTGTGTGCGTGTGTGTGTGTGCGCGTTTGTGAATATATGTGTGCGTGTGTGTGTGTGTGTGTGTGTGTGTGGTGTGTGTGTGTGTGTAAGAGAGAGAAGAGAGACAGA
Source organism: Conus canariensis (assembly GCA_033310375.1). Lineage (NCBI taxonomy): Eukaryota > Metazoa > Mollusca > Gastropoda > Neogastropoda > Conidae > Conus > Conus canariensis. The sequence continues at coordinate 762 of JAMYXO010004736.1, read as the reverse complement.
GAGAGAGTTCTTCAGCTGAATACTCAGTAGGAGTGATATTAAACGTGTGTGTGTGTGTGTGTGTGTGTGTGTGTGTGTGTGTGTGTTGCGCGCGCGCGCGTGTGTGTGTGCTTTGAGGAGGCTGGGGTCTGCACATATACTGGCTCCAGAAGAGAACACCGCTAGTCTATTGTCTGAAGCAGGGGTTGGAGTCGGGATGTTTAGATCAAGAGGACGGTGCTTTATCCTATAGGCTTGCTGGGTCTTCTTTTGCACTCAGTGAACATTCATATAAGAGGGGACGGTAATCCCGTCTTTTCTCAGGAATATTCCCACCTCCACAACCACCCCACCCCATAAATCCTTTCCTACCTCGCTCCTGTCTTAGGCAGTAAGTCATTTCCAGTTGTCGCCCTAATGTAATTTACGTGGCGGCGGTTATTATTGTTCTCAAAGGAAAGGCACCCACTCACTCTCCTCTCCTTCGGTCCCACCGAAATGGAGGAGGAAGAAGGGGGGGGGGGGGGGGGGGGGGTCGCGGAAGATGGGGAAGGGGAGGAATGAGGTGGGGACCTCTCGAGTCCGAAGGCAGGCTTGGGCCTGGTTAGCATCATGGGAAAATTATCGATTTCTCGACCAGAGGGTCCAGGGTTCAATCCCAGTTAGAAATAGCCAAGGTAGATAAAGTTTACTGACCGGAGTGCACGTGTACAGACTCCAGATACTTTCAAGTCCTTTGAATCGAGGTATTTCTTTGGAATGCTTGCACTGAGAAAAAAAAAA
>JAMYXO010004735.1:12500-16862 GCA_033310375.1 Conus canariensis | reverse complement strand
AACGGCCCATAACGGTTTTTCCTTCGTTAGGAATATCTTAGAAAGTAACTTGGCTGGTTCTTTCTGAAAATTTGTAGGAAATGTTCATTATGGGTCACGGATCATGCCCAAATGATTCATTTTACCGTTTAGCCGTTACTAACGGCTATAACGGCCCATAACAGTTTTCTTCTTTATGGCAAATATCAGAAAGTGTTTGGCCAAATCTTTCTGAAAATTTGAAGGTAATGTTCATTATGGGTCACTGATGAGGGGCTCATGTTTACCAGAATGGCCGTTACTACCGGCTATAACGGCCCAGAACGGTTTTTCCCTCTTTATGGAATATCTCGCGCGTATACAAGATAAACTGTGAGTACGTTTGCATCTTGTTTCATTTCTGTCTTTGTCTCTGTTTTGTCTGTCTGCCAAACTCTTCTCCCTCCGTCCCTCCCCCCCCCCCAACCTCTCTCTCTCTCTCTCTCTCTCTCTCTCTCTCTCTCTCTCTTCTCCAGTCCAATGATGTTTCTCTTTAGTACAAAACATAGGTTTCACGCACACACACGCAGGGCACACACGCGCGCACGCACGCACGCACGCACGCACGCACGCACGCACGCACTCACTCACTCACTCACTCACTCACTCACTCACTCACTCACTCACTCACTCACTCACTCACTCACTCACTCACTCACATCACATATATATATAATATATATATATAAATATATATAAACTTTTGCTAAAGATATTTTTAAAATGAAGTGCTAAAATATATCTACAAGCTTGTTTCGAGAAAATATCACGGTAATATCTCTCCTCAGGATGGCTTCAATGTGGCACGCCAACGATCTTTTATGGCGTGCGTGACCTGTTTTTCATCTCTGTTTGTGCGTGCCGATCTTATTTGCTGCACGTGAGGCCTGTGATTTTTGTTAGGGCCTGTTCAGGTGGAATGTGCTAGCAAAGATTTCCAACTTGTGCCTGAAATTATTCACTATCCTCTATTTTTTGTGTTCAGAGTTGCTAAGTAGGTTTTGCATAATATTAAACCATTTTTCTGTGGAGCATAGATTGCTTTTTTTTTAAAAATATTGTTGTATGGCGTTGCTCTTTTTATGATTTTCCATGATATGCTGTAGTCTATTTTTTATCTTTGAGTTTCCCCAAATGTATTTACTCAGTTCTGTTTGATTTTTGTATTTTTTCATTTTTGAATGACTGTTTATGGTTTGCGTATCTGGTTTTAAAAGTGTTTTCAGTAATTCCTATGTATGTTTTCTTTTTCATTTTCTGATGTTACCGTAGCTTGGTATACAATATTGCTGTGAAGAACATTTGTTGCTTGGGGGGCACTGTTCTTTTTTGGTGCAGTTGCAAGATGTCCTTTCAGCACCCTTCTCTTTTGTGTTGCTTTTCATTTTGTTAGATGAGTCAATTATGTTTTTGAGGTTGGGCATACATGAGTATGATAGTTTAATGGTTTTTTTTATTGAATATTTTGGACAGTTTGTGTTCTTTTGGAAATGATGTTGCCAAGATTTTAAAGAATTCTTTTCCTACATTTGCTTTTACTTGTCCATCATATGGTGGGTTGTACCATATGATCTTCCTTTTTCTGTTTTTTTATTTCTGTTCGTGTTATTGTCTGGGCTATATTGTAGTTTGTAATTGTAACCACTTTTTTGTAATGCTTCTTGGTATTCTGTTGCTGCATTATTGAATGCATTTTCATTGCATGATAGGTTGGATAGTCTCTTGTTTATACCATTGGGTATTGTTTTTAGTATAGATGGTGGATGGTTGCTTTTGATGTTTACATAGATTGGTATGTCATTGGGTTTTTGTATGGTTTGTAACAATTGTCATTGAGGTCTAATGTTATGTCTAGTATTTCACTACTTTTTTATTTGCTTCTATTGTGATTTTTAAATTGTGGTTTTTGAAAATTTTACATAATTCTTTTTTCTTGTTTTCAAATAGTTCTTGGATTATTGTTTAATGCAGCGAGGCCGTCATCCTGTACAAACCGACCTGTTTTTCCAAGTTGTTTTTGGATGTTGGATAGCATGAATAGTCCGACTAGTTCACATGTTTCGGCACCATCATACGATCCCATGGTTACATCAAAGGGTGGAGTTTTTGCTCGTTTTTTTAATCCAAGTTTCATTTCTGCTGTGGAGTAGGGTTTTCTTGGTGTGGAAAAATGATCTCCATTTCTGACTCTGTTATTTTTGTGTATTTATTGGCAAATTTCAAAGCTTTGGTGAGTAGTTCTTCATCTATGGATGGGTAAAATCTACTATGTTGAATGAAATTTAACACTGTATTTCTCTGTTTTTTGAGTTCCTTAAACCATTGGATGACTTCAATAGCTGTTTTTCCAAAGGTTGTATTCGGTGTTTGATTTTACATCTTCTATAGCCTTTTCCAAAATTCTCTTGCTTATTTGGCCCAGTTCGGATTTAGATGGGTTTATTAGTCTACATGTTGGGTTGTTTTGGAAGTTGGGTTTGTGGTCTTTAAGTGTTATGAAGGCTTCTTTTGTTGCTGTTGCCTCTACCCTGTCGCTTAACTCCATGCAGTGTGCAAGCTCTTTTTCTTTTTTGCGGATGTTGCTGTGTGTGGTTTTATCAGCTTTCTTGTAATTTTTCTGAATGTTTTTGTTTAGAAGTTGGGAGTATTCATTTAATTCCATTTTGTAAAAATTGCTAGTTTTATCAGCTTTTATGAATATCTTTTTATCATTTTGAATTTGTTTTATTTCATTTGCTAGTGATGTTTGGAAGTTATTATTTGATTTCTTGAATTTTATGTTGGCTATCATCCCTTCATTTTGTCATTTTGCATTAAACAATAATCCAAGAACTATTGAAAACAAGAAAAAAGAATTATGTAAAATTTCAAAAACCACAATTTAAAAATCACAATAGAAGCAAATAAAAAAGTAGTGAACTACCTAGACATAACATAGACCTCAATGACAATGTGTACAAACCATACAAAAAACCCAATGACATACCAATCTATGTAAACATCAAAAGCAACCATCCACCATCTATACTAAAAACAATACCCAATAGGTATAAACAAGAGACTATCCAACCTATCATGCAATGAACATGCATTCAATAATGCAGCAACAGAATACCAAGAAGCATTACAAAAAAGTGGTTACAATTACAAACTACAATATAGCCCAGACAATAACACGAACAGAAATAAGAAAAACAGAAAAAGGAAGATCATACGGTACAACCCACCATATGATGGACAAGTAAAAACAAATGTAGGAAAAGAATTCTTTAAAATCTTGGCAACATCATTTCCAAAAGAACACAAACTGTCCAAAATATTCAATAAAAACACCATTAAACTATCATACTCATGTATGCCCAACCTCAAAAACATAATTGACTCATCTAACAAAATGAAAAGCAACACAAAAGAGAAGGGTGCTGAAAGGACATCTTGCAACTGCACCAAAAAAGAACAGTGCCCCCTAAGCAACAAATGTCTTCACAGCAATATTGTATACCAAGCTACGGTAACATCAGAAAATGAAAAAGAAACATACATAGGAATTACTGAAAACACTTTTTAAAACCAGATACGCAAACCATAAACAGTCATTCAAAAATGAAAAATACAAAAATCAAACAGAACTGAGTAAATACATTTGGAAACTCAAAGATAAAAAAATAGACTACAGCATATCATGGAAAATCATAAAAAGAGCAACGCCATACAACAATATTTCAAAAAAATGCAATCTATGCTCCACAGAAAAATGGTTAATATTATGCAAACCATACTTAGCAACTCTGAACACAAAAATAGCGATAGTGAATAATTGCAGGCACAAGTGGAAATCTTTGCTAGCACATTCCACCTGAACAGGCCCTAACAAAAATCACAGGCCTCACGTGCAGCAAATAAGATCGGCACGCACAAACAGAGATGAAATCAGGTCCCGCACGCCATAAAAGATCGTTGGCGTGCCACATTGAAGCCATCCTGAGGAGAGATATACACCGTGATATATCTCGAAACAAGCTTGTAGATATATTTTAGCACTTCATTTTAAAATATCTTTAGCAAATGTTGCTCCCCAAGGGGTCGAGCTCTTTCAGATTTTTAAAGGACGTTTTAATACTGTCTATGATATATATATATATATATATATATTCAATTATAAACAAAGCTTGCTCTTATGTCTCAGATTGAAGAAATAGGGGGAGAGAGACATAAGAGCAAGCTTTGTTTATAATTGAATATTTCTTGCAGTCATTGCAACACCAAGCTGCTCTGTAAGTTGCTGGAATGGTGCTTGGTACTTATCCTTGGAATTTATTAGTTTATTGTATATATATATATATA
>JAMYXO010000473.1:35000-45879 GCA_033310375.1 Conus canariensis | reverse complement strand
GTGCTCGTAATGAAATCTGTAAAATGTTTGTAACAAATCAAGTACAAAGACAGTTTTCCCACACCCAGTAATCCCGCAGATAAGAGAACAGTGCGGATCTTTGGGCAGAAACTTCAAACTATCCATCTGTTTTATTAGAATATTTCTTCTGCATTTTAATAAGCCACATCTTTTAGCCTGTTTTCTTCAATGTTTAGCTGAGCGTCACAAACCATAAAAAAAAATGAATTTGTATTGGGGCGTTTCCGTCTGCTTTCTTGTGAATATTTATTTTTATACCATCTTGGCCCTACCCTTTCTCCACTTCCAAACAATCTGTTGTCAAATGTGGATCTAAAATCCAGCCACAAGCCCATATTTAGTTATTAAGTAGTCTTCGAGTCTTACATCATAAAGGCGAAGTTTTTTACATACACGATCAACTGCGGGATCTCTTTGCCTACCTCCAGCAAATAACTTTCTTATTTCATCAAAGTGTTGGTGAGGTAAAAGTCCGCGGCCCGAATACAACTGATCAGACTTACCATTTATTGCACAGTCAACCTTCTCAATTTTTGGATTATAAAACGCTTCTGATTCTCTATGAAAAAGGAGTTGTTCCTTCAGTAAACAAGAACAAAATTCCTTTTAAAGACTTCAGAGACTGATTTAGATGTATGTTCCAGAGAGTGTCTCGCTTGTTGCTATTTTCTGTAGTGGAGTGTATAACTCTTTCATAATAAATAACTGTTTTATTTTTATACTGGGTTAAGATTGTTCTGGCCAGTTCAGGGTTAGTAACAACATCAAACTCAAGAGAAATGTCGCTGACTGTGTATTTAGCTTCAGGGTCTTCAGACAAACAACAGAACTGCTAGGATTAAATGTCAGTTCATAAAGTAAGTTTTTCTTTTAGTGCACCTTGGTAATATGGCATATGCGTCTTTAACAGCTCAAAATCTAGAGGGATGCAGAATCTGTTGCCAAATGCTTCTGCTACTGCCTCATCTTTAACATCATCCTTTGCATCCTCCGCTCCAACTCTGTGCTTGAGACCGTTTGGATTTTGTATTCCCTGATAAACTTTCTCTTTTCTTTCTTTTTAGGCAGCCATAGGTCGGAATAGAGAGCAAAAATGTCTGCCTCGCCTAGTACAAATACTTCTCTGCCTCCAGTTTGATTGCTATATGATTAACAATTGCCCTGCCCAAATTAGCAACAACAGTAGCATTAGGATCTTCCGATGTAATATCTATTTTGAATGATAGTTTAGCAGTGCCTGGCATTATAACATCGCCGGCGCCAAGATCGGGGAACTTAACTATTAAAGTTTGTCCGGGCTGAACTGTTGATGGAGTATTTACACTAATTACAGTCTGCCTTATACCTTTTACGCCGTGGGGTTCCTTCTCTTTTCTGTATGGATCGAGGTCACAACCGTATGAGTTCATTTTTTATAAAACAAAAAAGAATATAAATAAAAAATATGGATGAAGATTATGACCCGATTGATCCTATTGAAGAAGAAGATGAAACAGAACTGAGCCCTTCATTGCAAGAAGAACTTGAAGAGGTGGGTTCTTTACTCCCTAGGCAGCGACAAGAACTATTGCAAGAAAGAATTCAATCATTCTATAAAAGCGTGGGGCGAAAGCTACCAGGCGTACTAGATCCTAACGATTTTGAGGAAGTTGATGGGCATTTGTATATAAAAACTGGTGCAGGAGGCCGTGTAAATGCTACTTCAGCGCAAAACCCAAACAGGTTTTTAAAACTAAGCACAATTAGGCGAAAACTCCCCTATTGCTAAGGCAGAACAATTAAACCTTTTAGAGCCTAGAGACGAAGTTGTTAGTCGTTTACAGAACTGGGGGCAAGAGTTGCCAACACAATCTGAAATACAAAACATTCCTCTTCAAGAATTAAATCGAACAGCAGATGAACTAATAACAGAAATTGAAACGAGTTTAAGTGAGGAGACGGGTGTAAAAGAACTTGTCAATTCTCAATATTCTGATCGAGAGCGCAAGGCCCTTGATAAAGCTCTACAGACAATAAGGGGTGAACTAATGCACAACACAGCAAAACTTGGTGAGCTAGAAAGAGATATAGAAGAAGAAAAAATTAAACTGGCTGATGCAGACGATAACAATCTAGGACTAGAAGAAAAGGCTAGAATACAACAAAAATTACAGGAGTTAATGAGCAAAAAGACAGAACTGTTAGGGCGCAATTTCTATTAACAGAGGTCATCTAGAATCGCAAATAACCAGAATCAGAGAAGTTATAATCAAAATACTTCATGAAAACACTACGCTAGCAGAAAGAATAAGGATTCTGTTCAGAGAGCAGGGGATTACAATAGTTAGCATATTAACGGCTGTTGGGTTTGCTATCTCTACACTCGTTTATGCTTTAACTGGCAGTGCGCCAACAGGGCCAGTAACGCCTCCAACCCTCAGCCGGTAAAAGTTGGATTAGAAAACAATTACACCACCTAGCAAACTTATTAAAGAAGTTAGCAGCTAAACCCGCTTGATGCTCTGCCTGGCATAATTGGCAGTGTTGTTAGTTGGGTTTTGTCTACCATAGGCAAAGTGGCTGGTTATAATGGCTGACCATCTGTGGGCGTTAGGAGTGCTGGCTGCCGGTTTAATTTTTAGTGAAATAAAGTACGGCTAATCCAGTAAAAGTTAAAAACACAACAAGGGCTGTCTTTTCGCTAGTATGACTGTCGGGTAAGGTAGATCACAGGTGGCGTGCTTTCTGGTTCTGGTTGGGGGACGCTTATAACTGGTGGCGGATCGCTTTCTGGCTGTGGACGCTTATAACTGGATCGCTTTCTGGCTGTGGGACGTTTATAACTGGATCGCTTTCTGGCTGTGGGACGCTTATAACTGGATCGCTTTCTTCAAGGATAGGTACTTTTTTTTAAAATGGATGGAGCAGGCCTTGTGTTTAAGCCTTGATTGTGCCCTAAGTTTTGATCGTCTCCAGCTATAAGGATTTCATTGTTATAATTCTGTATCATGCCAATCTGTAGTCTAAGGTCAGAAGGCAGCATGTATAATCCATGGCCAACAACAAAGTCAACCTTTGACCTAGCATGTGAAAGAACGTTTTGATACCTTTGTATGCTGGCAGGCAAATCAACGGCAGAGTTAATAGCATCTTCTAAATTGGCTAAAAATTGTTTTCTGGCGTCAAAGCCTGTAGATTGATCCACTATGCTAGATTTGGTCTGCGCTTGTGCTCCTAATAGACACCAAACGTATGTTCTTATGGAGTCATTAAGCCTTTGCACTCCTGGCATTGTTAGGCCTTTACTTTCATCTAAGATAAATGTTGCCCAAGCATTAGGATGTTTTTGTTCTATGGATCCCAATCGAACTTGTTTGTTTGGTTGAAAAGAGGTGTGGCCTGGCCAGTAGTCATAAGTATATTCTCTTTTGTACCCCACAAATACAATGTGCCTAGCCCATGATTGCGATCTAACTTTTGTCTAAAGTCAGTTGAAGGATTAATGTTAAATTCGTTGCGGATTCTTTCATATGCATTATTGTCCATTGGACTGAGAAATGGATTAAACGCGTTGTCATTGGGGAGGCGTACTTGTAGTTCAGTTAGTATGCGTCTGTACTGATAATAAACATGAAAGTTATATACTGACCTTACTAAAAGATTGGGGTGGTTTAAATGGTTTGCATATGAAACACCGCAGCCAGTGGTTGCGCAGTAAACTGCAAAATTTAACTGATTCTGGAAAAAAGCCATAGGACGAGATGACCATGCTGATAGCACTCTGTCACTCTTTATTGGAGGATTTAAATATCTAGTTAGTGGGTTTACAAGTCTAACTTGGAAGCCGTATGATCCATCTACTGCAATTGTTAAATTGCTGAAGTCCAAAGATTTGGGGTTATAAAACGCCCCTACATTGTAGGTGGCACTTTCATTATATTTAAAAGGTTCCATTTTAAATAGTTTTTAAAATAGTTATAAAAAAGATGTACATCTATATAACCAAGCAAAACGAGCGTGTGTTCTTAGCGTACCCAGTTACTAATTGGAGCGGGAGTTATAGGATTGCCCTTAGAGAAATTGGTTTTAAAGTTATGTGGGTTAACATATCTGAAGGAGCTCAAAATAACTGGATTAATGTTGATGACGAGCAAGGCAATCAAATAAGCCATATACAAATACCTGATGGTTATTACAACTTTTGTTCTTTAAAAGAAGTGCTTAACGATTTTGGCATATTGTTAACAATTAAACGAGGCAAACCTTAGAATTACTATGAATTTTCCACTAGAGGAAAGAAGAGAGTACAACTTTCCCTAAAGGCCTAGCTAAAATTTTGGGCTTTTATGATAGTGACAAATCTTATAGATTTAGCACAAAAAAGCACTTCAATTTGGGGTAAAAAACCTTCGATTTTTCTGTGAATCCTTTGTAGCCCCATTTACAACGTTAAAAACAAATACTAATTTGGTTAATGCCCATCCTCTCAGTTCAAAGGTTTTGCCGTAAATTAAGGGGGGGTTTTGCGTTATCCTAAAACCCTTGATGGAGACAATAAAATTTAAAAAATTAATTGAGGGGGTATAAATTCTTAGTGTAAAAATAAAAAAATCAAGAGGGAAGGCTATTGTTTGTTCGACTTATTAAGGGTGTGGAATAGTAAGGGTAAGTTTTGGGACGTTGATAGCTAAAGAAGTAAATACCCGGGTCTATATCACCACACTTATTTTGCACAAAACCCCCCTTTTTTCCCAAATTTTGATTACGTCAATTTTTGGGGGGTTTGGGGGGTTTAATTTTAAATGAAAACAGGGTTAATTTCGGAAAAAAAGTGGCAAGAGGGACTGATTTGTATGTAAAAAGGGGGTTTTTCGTGCAAAATAAGGGGGGGGGGAAGCCGGGATATTTAATTCTTCTACCTAACGCACCTAAAACTCGGGTACCGGGGGGTAAAAGGGCCTAAGGGCAAAACCCAAACTAAGCCCCACAATTAAGATACAAAAACATACTCTCCAATTTATCATAACAAATACTTTTTCCCCCATAGTTTCGAAAAAAAAAAAAGCCCTTTTCCTATCTACAAGGCATGACAACTCAGACCCTGAAAACTACAGACCAATCTCACTTTTTCTCTTTTTTCCAAAACCCTTTTGGAAAAAAACACATGAAAAACACACTTCCCAAAAGTAATAATATTTTTGCTTCATCCAAGACAGCCCGGGGTTTTCGACACAACCTTTCATGCCACACACCCCTATCAACTTTAGTTGTGACGGGAAAATAGCATTAACAAAACAGAATTGTGGTGTCCTATTCATGATTTAAAAAAAAGCTTTTGAGGGGATGACCATAACCTTCTTCTTAAAAATTTGAAATTGTATGGCTATCCAAAAAAAACTTTTTTCGCTTTTCCCAAATCATATCTCAAAAAAGGGCAAAAATGGGGAAAAATTAATACAACTTTTTCTTCATTAAAACACTTTCCCCTATGGGTCCCCACAAGGCTCAAACCCGGGGCCCTTTACTGTTCACAATTTACATTAATGCCTCCCTCTCCTATCACATCCACATTGAACTCTTTGCTGTAACCCAAAAACAATACACACAAATCATTCTGATGTTACGTTTTGAACAACTTTACAAGAAGTGGGGATGATCTCGTACAGGGATGAAAAAATCACATGTCCCTTCACCCTAAAAAAAAACAAAATCAATTTATCACAACCAGAAAAAAAGGCAAAATCTCACCATTAATTTCCTCCTGTCCATCAAAAGATGAACTGTTGAACGGGTAACATCCCCAAAAAGTGTAGGAATAACAATTGAAACACTTTTTGGCAACTCAAATAACCTCACTGTGCTAAAAAAAATTCACAAAAAGTTTATAAAACTCCCCAAAACCCAAACGTTTTCCTCGACCTCATTCACGCAAGTCTTTTAAGTCTCAAAATTCAATCACACATAACAGGACTACTCATGGGATCTCTATGCAACACCCTCAACCATTATAACCTACAAAAAGCGAGCACTAAAATTTAGTCCCCCTAAAAACCAGATCTTTGGATCAGACTATAAAAGATTCAGGTTTTCCCCCCTTAAGTCTAAAATTTAAAATAAAACAAAGGGTCATAATGCCGGTTTGGGTGTTTTGGAAGGCACCCTCCCGTTAGTTCACAGTTCTCAATTAATTCCCAAGGACTCTCCCCAAATTTCATGTCCCTTTCCTAGAATGATTATTAAAATCCAGTTTAACAATTAGGTTCCTGTCAAGGAACCCCCCCGAACAACCAAAACACCAATGCATATAAAATTAAAACACCATTTTTCAACCAATTTTGGGCCAGTATTTGCATCTCCCAAAAATCCACCACCACCACACCACTCTCTTTCCTTAGTAAAACCTTTTAAAATTAAAAAGTTTTTGTTTTTTGAAATGCCAATGTTATTGTTTTAGTAAAGTATTCTTTGGGGTGGTTGGGGTGGTTTTTGGGTGGTTGGCTATTTGGCGTTGTGTTTTTTTTTTTTTTTTTTTTTTTTTTTTTTTTTGTTTTCCCTATTCCTCTTCCCTCGATTTGGGTCTTTTTTTCCCCCCCTTTCCCCCACCCCCCCCCCCCCCCCCCTCCATTTTCCTCTTCTTTATTTTTTCTCCCCCCCCCTTTTTTTTGATTTTAATTTTCCCCAAACACCCCCCCCCCCCCCCCCCCCCCCCCCCCCCCCAACCCCCCCCCCCCCCCCCCCCCCCCCCCCCCCCGCTCCTTTGTGCCTTTTTTTCCCTTCCTTTAAAATCTTCTTACTTTTCCTTTTGGGTTTTTTTTTTTTTCAAACCTCTTTCCCCCCCCTCTCGCCCCTCATTCTCCCCTCTCCCCCTCTCATCGCCCCTTCCCTACTCCTTTCGCTCCCCTTCTCTCTCCTCCCCCCTTCTGTCTTCTGCTTCCCCTGTCGTCTGTTTCCCTTTTTTTCCCCTCCTCTCTCTCTCCTTCTCTTCACAAGCGCTTAAAGTACATGCCCCTTGTCCCATCTTTTTACCTGATGTGCTCATATAATTGATGTAGTATTTTTTCTTATTTTCATAAAGCTCTTTCCTGTCTTATATTCCAAATTTTTAATTTTTGTTTTTAACATGCTTTTCTATGAAGGGTTCCCTCTCTCTCCCCTCTCTCTCTCTCTCTCTCCTCTCTCTCTCTTCTCTTTTGCCCCCCCCCCCCCCAAAAAAAAAAAAAAAAAAAAAAAATTCCATCCCTTTTCCCCCAAAACCTTCTAGTATTTTCATTCTCGGAAAATATTGCATTTTGTCCCTTCTCCCCTCTCTCTCTCTCTCTCTCTCTCTCTTCTCTCTCTCCCCTCTCTTCTCTCTCTTCTCTTCTCCTTGCGTGCATTGTGCGTGTAGGGGTTGTTTTCCAAATTTTAGTACACTTGTCATATTCATTTTACTTTTTTTTAACATGCTAATTTTTGTACTTTAGTACATTTCCATATATTCCCCCTGCTCAGCCCCCCCCCACCCCCCTCTCTCCTTCCCCTTAATTATTGTTATTTTTACTTTTTTGTTTGTTTATTATTTTTTAATTTTATTTTTTTCATTTCTCTTCTAATTTCCATTTGATGTTCCTTATGATTGCAGGGCCCGCTTTGTTTGCTTGTTTGCTTTTCTTACATTATTTCATTTCACGCATATTGTGTCCCTACTCAGGGCGAGGACTGGATATAAAAAAGCACGGCCAGGGTTATTTTATCCTCGTAAATAAAGAAATTTTGTCTTGTCTTGTCTTGTTTTGTCTCTCCCTCCTCCTCCCTCTCTCTCCCTCCTCCCTCCCCTTGCCTTGTTTTGTCTGTTTGTCTGTCTTCTGTTGCTCTCTCTCTCTCTCTCCTTCTCTCTACCTATTATCTATCTATCTTCTATCTATCTATCTATCTATCTATCTATTTTCTATCTTTTATCTATCTATCTATCTCTCATCTGTAAATCATTCATTTTTTAACTTGGTTATGTGTGAACTTATTATTTGCTCTGTATGGGTGTTTGCACTGTGTGTGCGTCTCGGTGTATTAGTCATATGTTGTGTGTCTTTTTCATGTATGCTGTTGCATGTGCACATTTTAGTTGTATGTTTAAGTGTGAAATCAGTGTTTGCAAAATTGTGGGTGAGTGTGTGTGTTGTGTGGTTGTTTGTGTGTTGTGTGGTGTGGTGTGTGTGTGTTTGTCCCTTTTTTTTTCTTTCTTTATTTTAAGGACAGCCATGTTCATTTTTCTGAACGGAAGTGCGCACCACCGCAAGTATATGACAGACGGCACTCAGTTTAGAGGCCAGTCCAATCGGAAATTAAATATTAATACGGCTTATCTTCACAGGAGACAGGGGGTCGTTTATGGTTACTGTTTATTGTCACTCTGTTGTCTCCTTTATCATTTTCTGTTCATAAATCAGTTTTTTAATGTCCCCTCCTCTCCAAGGTACAGTATGGGTGCCCACATGATGAGATAAAACAGTTACACACTCAACCAGTGATCTCCATATTTACTGAGTTTGGTACATTGTAGTGATGAGGGTATGATTATTTACTTACTCGAAAAGAAAAAAAAATCAGGATAACATGCATTAAGTTTGAATTCATGTGAAAACACTGTGGGATCTCATCTGCTTATTTCTTGCACTGACAAGCAGCAAGTGTAATCATGACAATAATGGCACTCCTGTGATGTTACTGACTTGAGAAGTGCAGGGAACAGAACCAGAACTTCTACATTCTCTTTGTTGGCCTGATAAAAGCTTTTAAATACTGTCAGTAGTGAGAGTCTGTGGGTTATGCAGGCCTACTGTCTAAACTCATTTGTCCACCGACGTTTACCCAGGATCATAATGATCCTTCATATGAAGTCTCTCTTTAGTGGAAAATGACGTGTACTGACCCCTTCCCCAGTGTGCAATGGAGTGAAACAAGGATGTGCCCTGGCACTGACTTTGTTTAGCATTATGTTCCCCAGAATTGTCATTGTTCTCTTTATCTCTCCTGTACCAATGCACCCCACTTCAGGTCAAAAAGCGCGCATTGTCACAGGTCAATGTGCCAGGTGAATTGGCTGTCCAAAAGGGAAGCTTTTGCAGGAACTGGACCAGATTTTTCCGCTCCCAAATCACAATAAGGTTCATGCCAGTGGTTTGTAGTGACATGTCAGGTGTTTCAGTGATTCACTGTATCTATAAATGAAACCATTTTTACAATCTAAGCAGAAAAAAAGTCCCCTCTTTTCAGTTAAAGTGTAGTAAGTTATAACAACACAACCAAAAAGTTCTTTTGAACGATAATCGGTTATAGTAAACTCATCCCTCAAAAGTTTATTTTTGCGGCAGTCGATTATAGTAAAATCAGGCTCCACAAGTTTATTTTAAACGATAATCGGTTATAGAAAAACACAGCCACAAGCAGTTTATTATAAACGATGTCACCTATAGTAAAACCTCCGGTTATAGTAAACGGGTCAGTAGGTCCCAAGGGGGTTTACTATATAACCACTCAACACTTGCTAGGGATCAGCAATTAAAAACAGTGTCTGAAAAAAATCATTTTGAACTGACTTCAATAAACACGTGATCCAGCAACACAAAACAATGTGAAAGACAATCACACTGTTGCCTGCACCTTCACGCTGGAACATGCAGCATGGTGAGTACGTGAATTGCGTGACCCCTCATTCTTGGGGTAAACAGGGGGAGAGGTCAGCGTCACATTTGCTGCTTTGGCCCGGCAAACAGTGGTTCAGTGCGATTTGGGCAGTGTTTTATCGCACCACAACTGGAACTGCAAGCACAAAGGACGACGCTTTCCGCAAAAGATATGGCGAGAGGAGTTGAGATGCTGCTAGGAGGGGTCATCGCAACGAGAGGTTGCTGGAGCCGTGGGCGTATCCAGAGCGTTGTTTCCCGTTGTGGAATCGATATCAAACAACAGGGACAGTCACTCCCCCGACATTCTGGAGGTCACCCACGTGTCACAACCCAGCGAGAGGACCGATATCTCCTTGTCCAGGCACGAAGAAATCCTTTCCACAATGCCACACAGCTGCAACAGGGACCTCCAGAACGCATCAGGGAAACGCGGTGTCAACCCAGACAGTCAGGAGAAGGCTTCACGAGGGGTGGTCTTCATTCAAGGGCCCCAGCAATTCGGGTTCCATTGACCAGACAACATAAACAAGCAAGGTTGCTGTGGGCACTGGAGCACCAAGGCTGGACTGCTGCAAACTGGACTCCAGTTTTGTTCAGTGATGAGTCAGGTTTTGTGTTGGACGTGACTGACCGGAGAGAGGAGGATGTGGCGAAGGCAGAATGAACGATTCCCACCCCAACTTCATTGCTCAGCATGACCGCTGTGGTGGGGCTCAGTTATGGTGTGGGAGCATTTTCAATGCAAGGCAAAACCGTCTGTGGTGATGGAGAATGGCACCATGAATGCAGTCCGATACCGTGACGAGGTTCTTCACCCCATTGTCCGACTCTACGCTGGTGACATTGGTCCCGACTTCATCCTTGTGGATGACAATGCCCGTCCTCACCGTGCCCGCATTGTCAACCAGTACCTTCAGAATGAGGGAATTGCACGCTTGGAGTGGCCTGCACGCTCACCAGACCTCAATCCGATTGAGCATGTCTGGGATATCATTGGGCGAGCTGTCCAAGCACGTGAGCAGCTGCCTCAGAACATCCATGACCTTGGAGTTGCCCCTTCAGGAAGAATGGGCCAGAATCCCCCAGCAGCAGATCAGGAACCTCATCTGCAGCATGAGGAGGCGTTGTAGAGCTGTGATCGCAGCCGTGGTGGTCACACACATTACTGAGAGTCCATTCATTCTCAATTCCACACAGACAGCAGTGGTTTGTTC
>JAMYXO010000473.1:0-17500 GCA_033310375.1 Conus canariensis | reverse complement strand
ATCTAATGAAGTCTATGGCCTGGTTCGATAGCTTATAGTGTGCAAGTTTTTTTATGAGAAGGGAATGGTTTATAACATCAAAGCTTTGCGTATTTGTGATTGTGAACTGAGAATGCACAGGTACTTTCCGTCTGAAAGTCGACAAAAAGAATTCCAGTAAATTCGTTATTATTTATATTTGATAGGCAATAATCAGTAAGCTGTATAAGAGACGTATGGCAGGAGTGATTTTCTCTAAAGCCTGACTGATTTTCATGAATCAAATCATAATGCTTGAAGTGAGAATATAATTGTCTTTGAATATGTCTTTCAAGTGGTTTTGACAAAATGGGTAATATTGAAATAGGTCTATAGTTGGACGGATTGGTGGAATCACCATTTTTGTACAAAGGTATGACTTTGGCTTGTTTAAATATAAGAGGAAATTGGTTTTATCAATGCACAAGTTGTAAATATAGGTGAGTGTATCAGCGATAGCAGATGAGGCCATTTTCAGTATCCTTCCATCAATTCCATCTAAACCTCTTGTTCCAGATTGTTTTAGACACATTAGCCCATAACACACTTCATTTACTGACATTGACGGTATAGTGAAAGTTGAGGAGATGTTTTTAGAACAGCAATATTGTTTTAGTTCATGTAAGTCATTTTGATTTGTATCATCATTTACTATTATGTCCTTAGCAACATTTGCAAAATGAAAGTTCAAATCTTCCGGTGAAATATCCTTTATTGGATTCTTAACTTTAGAATTCGATTTACCATTAGTTAAAAGATTAATTGCCTTCCAGATCGATTTTGAATTCTGAGAAGAGAATAACAAATCTTGAAAATATTTTTTCTTCGCTTTTCGTTTCATGGAATTCACTTTGTTTCTTTGTTTTCTAAATTTTTCTTTGTCCTTTGACTTGGGTAAATGATCTCTTTTATGTATGTCATTGTCTATTTCCTTCGTCAACCACGGGGGTTTCATAGTATGTTTTACTCGTTTTCTAACAAAGGGAGCATGTTTATCATATATTGAACTAAAAATATATACCCAGTAATTGACTGCTTCATCTGGGTTTCTTATCTGATAAACATAATCTAAGCCCGAGGAAAGTAAATCATCAAGAAATGCATTTTTCTCAAAATGTGTGAAAAATCTGTAAAAGATTTCCTTATGTCCCAGCTTAGGAATTTTTACACCTTTCTTCATCCAAGTAAAACAAACAGATGAATGATCACTGCATCCGATTTGAACAGAAAAGAAAAAGAAACACCCGAAGGTGCTGGGGAGGACCCAGAGAAGCACTGTCTTCACCTGCCTTTAGAGCAGTCCTGTACCACCCTTGGAGGCCTGTGCTGTGTTGACCATGGGTACAGGCACGCGCAGGACACTCCATTAAGATATCAAGGGACATAACTGCTCCTGAACAGAGGTAAATCAGACTACAGGATGCAGCTCATAACAGCCTTAAAGTAGCATCCCCATGGGTGTACCAGCCCGTATTTCATGACTGCAGAGCCCACCGGCGAAAAAACACCACCCTCCAGCTGCCGAGCACACCCCACAGACCCAACCACCCCTGCCCACGGACAGATGAAGACAGTGCCACTCCAGACACAGCCAAGCTTTCGCCATACGGTCTTATGTGCCCTCAAGAGAGAATCCAAAGTTGTAGTCTTTCCCACTGTCAACAGGACTTTCCCTGTGGTCAGTGGGTCTTTCCTCACCGTCACTGGACCTTTCTCCAGGGTCAGCCTAGTTAAGGCAAAGAAGAAAAAGAAACACCCGAAGGTGCTGGGGAGGACCCAGAGAAGCACTGTCTTCACCTGCCTTTAGAGCAGTCCTGTACCACCCTTGGAGGCCTGTGCTGTGTTGACGATGGGTACAGGCACGCGCAGGACACTCCATTAAGATATCAAGGGACATAACTGCTCCTGAACAGAGGTAAATCAGACTACAGGATGCAGCTCATAACAGCCTTAAAGTAGCATCCCCATGGGTGTACCAGCCCGTATTTCATGACTGCAGAGCCCACCGGCGAAAAACACCACCCTCCAGCTGCCGAGCACACCCCACAGACCCAACCACCCCTGCCCACGGACAGATGAAGACAGTGCCACTCCAGACACAGCCAAGCTTTCGCCATACGGTCTTATGTGCCCTCAAGAGAGAATCCTTTCTTCATCCAAGTAAAACAAACAGATGAATGATCACTGCATCCGATTTGAACAGAACATACTTCCACAATATTTGCTCTTGAGGTGACGTAAACATGATCAATTAAAGTTTCCGAATGTTCAGTAATGCGTGTTGGTCGATCGATGATTTGTTCTAATCCATACATTGAATAGCTGTGACTCCATTTTGTTCCTGGTATTGTTAAATCAATATTAAAGTCACCCAAAACAATCAATTCTTTGGATGCAAAGATAGCAGAATCCATCATCAAATTAAACTTATCATACCAGTCAGTTGTTTCGGCTGGGTTTCTATATAGAAATCCTATAATAATCGGTTTACAATGTTTAAGACTTATTTCTATCCAAACAGACTCAATGCCATAATTCTCTAAATGTGACAGTCTTTTAAATCCTACTGAATTTGCACAATATAAAGCTAATCCTGTTGATTTTGGTGCAGCTGGATCAAGTCGGATTGTGTCATAATTCGGCATGTACATATCGGAATCTGGTATCATATCCGTTAATCTAGATTCAGATATACAAAAAAACATGAAAGTTATTCCCATTGTTGTGTAAAATTGTAGCAATATCATCAGTCTTATTTCTGGCACTGTTAATTTTTAGATATCCAACACGAAGCCCCTCGTGTGAGGGCCATGTACTTAACGTAGAAGGCATCATATTACCACTTTAACATTCATTACACAAACCACAGGCCTATGCACGAAAGTACTTCTTATTACAAAGTGATGGATAGTTAAATATACACAATATAGCCACAAACGGTAAACTGTTGAATGAAAAACCAAGACAGATTATGTCTATTAACTTTTATCAATATGAGACAAATTAACAACGTACATCAAGGAAATAACATGAAACGTTTTATCAAAAACACATTGTTAACAAGGTTTGTAGGCTACAAAATCAATCTTTACGGCCAAAAGAACGAAAAGCAATGATTGATGAAAATGGTAGAAGAAAATGCGAATAAACAAGGAGACAAGAAATACATACGCATACAGTCAGAATCAAGTATTAATTATTTTGTAATAACAGTGCAGTGACTTCCATCAAAGCCAGCAGGTGCAACATTCGGGTAATAGCACACACACACACACACACACACACACACACACACACACACACACACACACACACGCACACACACACACACACACACACACACACACACACACACACTCAACTAGCAAGGTGGCGAGGTTGCATTCGTTGACTGTTCATGTATGCCATCAAATTGAACAGAAATTGATTATATGGAATAGTGGGTGGTGTTTGTGTCATAGGCACATTGTTATGATTGCCCACTGGGTCATTAAACATTCCATTTGGAACCGGAGCAACGGGATTCATTGCCTGACTAGGGGGATAAGGCGGCGGAACATGGATTGCCTGACCGCTGTTATACAGGGAAGAGGGCGGCAGGTAGGTCAAAGGTCGGGGGGCACGATCAGACGCGCTTGAAGTTTGTTGTGGCAGTGGGTTGTCTCTATGAAAAAGAGTTGGATAATGATTCATGGACTCTATTGGCGGATAATCGGCAGATGGTGCATTGCTTTGCTGGCTGTAAACTGGGGAACTGTTCTGTTGATTCTGAGAGGAATACATGTTATTTACAGAACGATTGGAGCTGGTGTAGTTGAACTGAGAATGCACAGGTACTTTCCGTCTGAAATTAAAATCACGTTGAGAGCAAACGAAGATCCGCTTGAAATTAACTGCCAGTTTGGCTGTACCTGCTTCGCTGGGGTGAATAAGATTTCTGTACAGGACAAGTTTAGGTTTTCCTGCAGTGGTTGTGAATGTCGAACTGCCTGGAATGAAAGACAAGCGTCTGATGGCGAGGGAGGTGGTACTGTACAAGGAGCTGTAGGTTCAAACTGGTACGGCTGAACTCCAAACACTTCAGTGAAAATTTCACGTTCGATGTCCTCTTCGTTGGAACTTGACTCGTAGCTGGGAGCATCTACCATTATCGCCGGAAAATAGTTGATTTTTACGTCCTCATAGCGAAAGCTTTTAGGGACATGTCTTTCATTCACGATAGTCTTGGCATTTATACGTCACTTGCGGAATCCCGGACTCTCGTCTCTTTCCGTACTGAGCTTGGCAATCTCCGTGGCGAGTCACGATTTGGCTACTTGCACGACCCGAAACACGGATAGAAGTGAGTTCCAGAAGAAAAGTAACACGTACATCCAAACACGCTCGATCATACTTTTGAACAACCCAAAGATGCTATTTATGGGTGAGGACCCCTTTAAGTTTATTGGAAGTTTTTAAAATGTGATTTTTGTTTCCTTCTGGTTTTAGGATATATACTAGGGTCTGATTAAAAGATTTCTTTTAAGTCTTTTTAAACCCATTGCCATTTAGTAACGTAGATTACAATGTTTTGTCGACAATGGTTAAAAAATTCGTGTGTTTCTGCATCAATCTGAATGTCAGCATTAATTTCACTTGAGAGAACTACAAGCCACCAAAGCTTATTTGAGGCAAAAGACACCTTTAGATAGATCGACACAGCATCATTGGTGTTTTTGAAAAAAAAAACTAACCCTCTTTGGCGACATGCAACTTTTGACAATTTTATCTCATTTAAAGACGTCCTGTGAGAGTAACCTGCTTCACAAATGCCTGATCGGACGTTCATAACAAACATTGACACGCACAATTTTGATTTGTGTGGTAGCATTCAATTTAGACTCCAATAAGAGAGTAGGTCAAAGCACAGACGCGCCTTTGTACATCTTTCTGTAGAACATACAATCTGCTTATAAGAAGGGAAAAAAACTGAGATTTGAAAGAAATCGGCGACAAGCCTATCACCGTATGGCATCGACTATACAATCCTATACTACTGTACTACTTCACACATACTACGTCACACATTCTTGTGAATTTTGACTTTACCTCCTAAAATACTAAAGTACTAAAATACAAAATGTCTCTTTATTCGAAGATTCATAAGCGAACCTGCTTTAATAAGAGCCATAGATTATATTTGAGTCCTCTTAAGCTTTCTTTTTTTTTATTCTTTCTTTCTTTCTTTCTGTCTTTTTGAATAGCATTATTCAAGTAAGAATATTTTTGCCTCAAAAAAAGCGTCTTAGCTTTTTCTGTTTAATTTTGGTTTTCAGCTTAAAAGAAAAATCTTAAGTGAGGCAGGAAGCGGTAGAAAACAATTACAAAACACGTACAGTAACTCTTGCTCCGTTATGAACTAAATCCACGCCCATCACTTGCAAGGGAAATAATTACTAAAGAAATCAAGTTGTAGGCTCCAACCAACAGACCAGCAGACAGACACACATGCATTCATGCGCGAACGCACACAGCGTGCATGCACGTGTTCAGAAATGGGGGGAGGGGGGGGGGGTCGGGGGAAGCAGTGTACTCTGCATTATCATCACCTTCCCACAAAAAAAGCAATCGAATACGCACACACACACACACACACACACACACACTCTCTCTCTCTCTCTCTCTCTCTCTCTCTCTCTCTCTCTCTCTCTCTCTCTCTCTCTCTCTCTCTCTCTCACAGAGAAAAAATCTAACACAGAGAAAAATCTGCGTTGCCGCCGGTACGGGCGAGAGCTTGAGGTTGACCTGTTCCCATTGGACCGAGGTGTTATTTCTATGGCAAAGTAGTCGTCCTGCTCCCGGTGGGAAAAAGAAAACTCGGGGAGAAACCAGCGGAACAAGATCTACGCAGCTTAGTGTAGTCTGCCAGTTAGGCCAGACGAGATCGACTGGAGGCGAGTGCAGCACACTGTTGTTGCCCACGAGGAGAACAAACAAACAAACAAGCAACCAACCAAAAACATTCTCTTGTTGAGATTCTTCTTCTTCTTCTTCTTCTTCTTCTTCTTCTTGAAAAACCTTCAGTTTTTCTTTGTCCATCTTTTATAATTTTTCCTATACTTTACTGTTCAAAAATTCAGTTTATGTCTTTGTATCCTTTTTGTAGTTGTTTTGTCGTATATTTCTTTCTCCCTTTCTTTCTTTCTTTCTTTCTTTCTTTCTTTTCTTTTCTTTCTTTATTTATTTTGTTGTTGTTGTTGTTTTGTTTGTTTTCTTTTGTTTCTTTTGTTTGAAAACTTGCTCGTGTCCGTCTTTCATTATTTTTGTACTTCATTGACCATTTCTATGTTTATTCTCAATTTTTGCTTTGTTTTGTTGTCTATTTTTCTCTTCTTTGAAAACATGCTCATCGTATCTATTCCTTCTGTACTTTTCTTCTTGTTGTTGTTATTGAAAATTTCTGTGTTTGTCTTTGGCAACCTCGACCCAGCAGACCTGGAGACATCAGCTTCAGACCGGGTCAGCTGGCGGTCCACCATCAAGGCCGGTGTAACACCTCAGATTGCCCCCGATCCTAGAATGCCCCCCGGGGGACGTCTTAGGTATACTGATGCGTCCCCCTGGGGAGGCATTCCGGAATGTCCGCCCCATACCTGTTATGTCCCCCCATGGTTGACAATCACTGTCATCCCAAAATGCCCCCCCCCCACCCCCCTCCAACTTATTGTATGTCTCTCTCTCTCTCTGTCTCTCTCTCTTCTCTCCCATCTCTCCCTCCCTCTCTCTCGCTCTCCCTCTCTTGGTCTCTATCTATCTGTCTGTCTCTCTCCCTTTCTCTCTCTCTATCAAAGAGAGAGAGAGAGAGTGTGTGTGTGTGTGTGTGTGCTCGAGTGTATGCGTGCGTGTATGTGTCTGAGTATATTCTCTGTAAGTGGATGCGTGCGCGTCTGTAATAATGCATGTAAGCGAAAATATGACTGATCATTGATATTGTAGATTCTAAAGTTTCCGCTGTTCATTCACTCTCTCTGATAAGACAGTACTTGTAAGAAATAGTTCACTACGACTGTTATTACTATATGTTTTGAGGCCAGATCCTGTTGGACACGGATCAACGTTGTTCATGTATGTATTTGATTATTCTACGCATGCAACCATTAATTTTTTGATGCTACAATTTTGGAAGGACAGAAGGCTTGCTATTCCCTTTTAGCAGTTCTTTTCCATTTAGATCGTCGACTTCACTGATTTGATTTTGCATGCCAATTATAATAAAGAAAGGTATTGTTTTCTTCCAATGGCAGCCATTTTGGAAAAGCGAAAATCGGATAAAACATACTGAAATTGGATACAAATTTAGATACTATGAATCATTCTGGTTTACAGAATAATTTTCTTGATTGAGACCAAAATTCATTATAAAATAATCACAATCAGGCATCATTTGTCCTCTATATTTACAGTTTACAAATCTGGTGGCGGCCATCTGGGATTTTACGCAATAACTCAAAATGCCCAATATTTACGAAGTGGCCTCCAACGGATTTGGATTCAGCACCCCAAAATCATGTTAGATCAACAACAACAACAACAAAAACCGTAATATATAACACAAACCAAGGTACCCCTAAATATCGCCTGGACTAACAAGCAGGTGTGACGTATTTCTGTGTTCTGACACTGGTTGACACGCGTCACGCTTACTGTGTTCCGATGATTAGCATTCACCCAGTCGCTAATTTTAAAGAAACAATGTCTCCATTTAAAGCAAGTTGACACTTGCCATGAAGAGTCACCTCCGGAAAACACACACACACACACACACACACACACACACACACACTCTCTCTCTCTCTCTCTCTCTCTCTCTCTCTCTCTCTCTCTCTCTCTCTTGTCGGCCTCGCTTTCTCTGTCTGTCTGTCTGTCTCGCTCTCTCTGTCTGGCTGTCTGTATCGCTTTCTCTGTTTGTCTTGCTCTCTGTCTTGTTCTATCTGTCTGTCTCGCTCTGTCTCTCTGTCTGTCTGTCTCGCTCTGTCTGTCTGTCTCACTCTATCTGTCTGTCTGTATCACTCTCTCTGTCTCGCTCTCTCTGTCTGTCAGTCTGTCTGTCTCACTCTGTTTTCTGTCTCTTTTTCTGTCTGTCTGTCTGTCTCATTCTCTGTCTGTCCTGCTGTCTGTCTGTCTCGCTGTCTGTCTCACTGTATCTCTGTATCCCTGAATGTCTCCCTGTCTGTCTTTCTGTCTATATGTCTGTCTCGATGTCTCAGTCTATCTGTCTGTCTGTCTCTCTCTCTCCTCCCTTCCCCTTCGCTCTCTCCCACTCCATTGTGCCTCTTTCTCTCTCTCTCTTTCTCTGTCCTTGTCCCTGTCTCTGTCTCTCTTTCTTTCTGTCTGTCTGTTTATTTCTTTCTCCCTGCCTCTGCAGAGAGACAGAAAGAAAGAGACAGACAGAGGCAGACAGACAGAAACAGAGAGAGAGAAAGAGAGAGAGAGAGAGAGAGAGAGAGAGAGAGAGAGAGAGAGAGAGAGAGAGAGAATTGGGGTGGGGGGCATTCTGGGATGAAAATATATTTGTCCTCATGGGGGGCATAATAGATATGGGGGGGGGGGGGGGGCATTTTAGATTGCCCCCCAGGGGGACGTGTCAGCATACCCAACATGTCCCCGGGGGACATTCTAGCATACCAACATGTCCCCCGGGGGACACTCTGGTATACTGAAAAGTCCCCCGGGGGGCATTCTGGGATACTGAAACGCCCCCGGGGGGCATTCTGGGATGGGGGGCAATCTGGGGTGTTACACCGGCATCAAGCAAGCAGAGCAGAGCAGAGGAGAGAGGCCTAGTGGGAAGAACGGAGGCGCCACAGATGGGCAAAGGATGGCGTCGGCACCCACAGACACTGATGACGGAGACTTCACCTGCAGCAACTGCAACAGAGTCTGCCGCTCGAGGATCAGGCTCTTCAGCCACAGCAGGCGCTGCAACTCCACAACTGACTGATCCATGGCGCAACACCATTGTCTCTCCAGACAGACGGATGGTAACTTTGTGTCATTTGTGCTTTGTTTTGGTGTGCATTTCTTTCTTTTTTGTTTGTTGATGTCTTTCTTTCTACCTATCGATCTTTCCTTCTTTCTTTCTATCTTCCAGTCTTCTGTACTCCCTTTCTTTCATTCTATCTTTCTTCTTCTGTGTGTGTTGTGTGTGTGTGTGTGTGTGTGTGTGTGTGTGTGTGTGTGTGTGTGTGTGTGTTTGCAGGTGCGTATATGTATGAGTGTGTGTGTCATCAGCAACACAGTGAGGCAGACCAAACAGGCCTGGTGAGGCAGGAACTGACACAAGTTGGTGCTTTCTGTGTAGCTTCCGTGTTCTCTGCTTCGCCGTCCGGTCAAAGCATTCCAACATATTGATAGACTATGGACGACAACTTCAGAACCCAAGGTATAATATGAAGCATGTCACGCTGGATAATGTTGTCGCTGTATGACATTGTTGGTGATTAAAAATCGGAGAATGAATCCACTGTGAAGGCGTTTATGTCCTATTTTTCTCTATTGCAATGAGAAACACCAAACAGCATGAACTCTTTTTGTCATGACTGAACAGCAGGCGTTTCAGTCTGTTCACACCTGTAGATGTGATTCTCCAAGACTGTATCTGAGCGGAGAACTTGGTCTTTGAAAAGGAGCACCAAACACATTTGGCTTTCCTCCTCGCCTGGCTGTCGACATGAGCTCTGGATACGGTTTTCGATGGAAAAATACTCTGTGGAAACGGACCAGTAATGTCTATACATTTTCAGTTGTATTTATCATGGACATGGAGTCATTAACAACATGTCGATCGGGAAGTCTGAATTTCGTAGAGTGACAATGAGCGCAAAACTCCGACAATAACACAAAGTGGAACGAAGAAGACGACTGTTCCAGACAGGTCGGCATCGTCAGTCATGTCGTAGAGTCGCAAACTTGTACGGAAAAGATCGTAGGCATGCGATCCACGAAATGACAGCTTACGCAATTGACTTGGAATGAACGTTTTCGGATTCGACAGTTTTTTTCACAAACTTTTGGCAAATCAAGGAGTAGCCCAGGTTTGGTCGGCGGAAGATGAAAAATGGCGCCAAAACTGATTGTGCGAGAAACAGTTTAGGGAAAATATGGGCTTTTTGGTCCAAGGTATAAAAATACATTCATTGTTGCGATTTTAGCGATGTATATATAGTAATGATATAGGTTCCGAGGCACTTATGTTGAAGAGTTGACACAAAACAATCCAGATTGATCAATCAAGGGAGGTAAGGGGAAGGTAACTCCTAAATAAACCATTTCAACTGGCGGGTGATCGATGAAAAATGACGCCAAAATCGATCGTGCAAAATGCCAGTTTTGTTTATAAAATATAGGCTTTTCGGTCCAACACAGTCATAAAGAATCAAATACATTCATTTGTGTGACTTCAGCGACATAGACATAATAATGATATAGGTTCTGAGGCATTCCCATTTGAAGGAGTTGACCCGAACTAATCCAAGGTTGATCAATCAGGGGAGGTAAGGGGAAAGGTAACTCCCGAACAGACCATTTCATCTGCTGATGGTCACCACGAGAGAGGTGCCCATTTGAGCACCTGGCTACATAGACCTTCACTTGCTGATTTTATTTGTCAGTTGTTCCTGTTGATATTAGTTCTCTCTGAAACACATTGCTCTCTGTGGATTTGTTGTGGCTAAGGCTGTGTTCGGATGAACTAAAGTGTTTTTTGTGTATGGGAGAGCGTCATTAACGAGCAGCGTGGCGAAAATGCACAGAACAATGACACGTAACAATAGCAACAGCAACCACCACAGTAACGATATCAGTCACCACCACAAGATAAAGGTTCAACGGAACTAAATCGTTCCTCTTTTTGACACCCCCTCCCCCCCCCCGCCCCTTCCAGCTCCCTCTTCATATTTATTGTCCATACTCATTCTCTCTGATTCAATACAATCGGCTTTATGTTCACTCCATTTGTAGACCTTTTCGTGCGTTTCCTTCGTGCGCACGAAGTGAATCGATGTTGAGAAAAACAACGAAAGAAACCTTGAAAAAAAAAAAAAAAAAAGCAAAGGGCAGTAATTCTTGCAAGAAAACAAAGGACAATAATTCGGTTGGGGTTGATCAGGAATATCTTCATTGGAATCGCTCTTTGTGGGATTGAATCAGCCTTTTCTTTCAAAACAATAAAAGGCCTATGCCGCTTAACAAACAAAACAAACAAATGACATACAAAAAAAAAAACGCGACGCGTACGAAGAAGCACAGTAATTTTGGCCCCATCATGATGAAAAAAAGTGAGTGAGTGCTCGTTTTTCGTGTTGAATGGTCCCAAATGGTGTTTCATGTTGCCTGAGGAACAAGACACAAGAGGTTTGTAAAAGGCGTCGTGTTTGTCTTGTCATTGGTTTGTCCGGTGGTGTAGTCATTTCTCTTGGAACTAGGTTTCTATTTCGCCTGCAGTCCCTCCCCCGACTCCTTCCCTCCCTGCCCCGCCCCTGCATGATGGTATGACAGTAGTCACGTCAATGTGAGCACAACGCTGTGCTGGCTCCTGATCCCCTTTACAGTTGGAGGTGAAGACATTGGGGGTACAGGCCGTGACCTGTGCAATGACCTCTGCTACACAGGATTTTCTCTGATAGTTGATTGTACTGGGCTCCAGACTGATGTGGTCTGGCAGTATCAGATGCTATTTGGGCAGAGGTGGGACGCATCCACATCTGGGGGTGGGAATGCACCCTGTCCCCGAAACAGTACATAGCTCAGTCTATGCACGGTACACCTAACGTATCCGTTTGGCCCAGGAGTTCCATTGAATAACCAACATACTCCGTTTTCTGCAATGGTGTAGCCTGGGGATTGAACAGACGGCGTATAAGCGTATCCATTTTGAGTTGGAAGGTGCCATGCAACATTGTGTGTGTGTGTGTGTGTGTCATGTGTGTTGTGTGTGTGGTGTGTGTTGTGTGGTGTGCGTGTGTGTGTGTGAGTGTGTGTGTTGTGTGTGTGCGTGTGCGGTGTGTGTTTTGGTGGTGTGTGTGTGTGTGTGTGTGTGTGTGTGGTTGTGTGTGTGTGTGTGACGGAACAAGCTCATAAATAAATAGAACGAAAAATATTTTGGGACGTCTTTAACAAATACGTAAGTTTCGTTCGTTGTTATGTCCCTTGTATCCATGGTTTATTGGCGAATATCTCCAAGTAAAGTCCCATGTTACCGTTGACCAATGAACTGCCTTTGTCGTTGACAACTAAACTAAACATTCAATGTCATCGAGCAACACTGATCTTCGGCAAGATCGGGAACAACGGGCAGCAGGCATTGAAAGGTGACAGCAAGAAGATTAAACTCTGCAACGATCCAGCGTTTGAAGCGGATTAGAGGAAGATCTAAAACTGAAGAAGGCTACAGCACGCTAGCCGTGGAGAAATGGTTCAGTAATCTGGCGAAGAGCAAGAGACGGCCGCAGACTAAGGGGAGCTGGGCCATTCGTGCGATCCACCACAGAAGGGACTGGAGGCTGGACGTTACCATTGCTGGTAGACCTTGGTCTGGAGGGGTGGAAACCTCCCCCGCCTCTGGGAGGAATTTTTGACTTGGTTTTCTAGAAAGCTCATGATATGGCAGGAAACATTTGACATGTTACCCTCTGGTTAACAGGTTATTTTGGCATTGAGAGCTGCATTAATAGTGTGTTTTTTCCTCTTTGCGCCTTGTATTTAGCATTATGGGGTAGGGGTGTTTACTCTCTGTTGTCACATATAATCTGGCTTGATATCTCATAGGTTTGTCGTGAATGACATCTAAAAAATTTCCTCGATATATCTGCACACTATTCTGCTGGTATTTTACAAAAAGAGATACATGTGATGATGTTTGTGCATGGGCATCCGAATCGCATGCAGCTGAAATCTGTCGTACCACTCAACCACAGCTGTGCGCTGTTCTGTTCCCCCGTGCAAGTGGAGCAGCCGACACCTATCCACGCGTTTCTTGCTAGTTTTGTCTCCACAGTTCAGTGTGTATCACAAAACAGCGTATGTTCAACTTAGGCCTAGATCAAGATTTCGTTATTGTGATCATAGATTTTCTACGAAAAGTAAGTACTGTAACATTCGTTTATAACGTCACATCGGTGTGGCACATAAAAGTAATGCGTTTACGACAGCGCGTTGAGGCAATGTTTCTCTAGTGGTGAGAGATTCAATAACATGAAACCAGTGATTTGGAGCAACTGGTCTAATAATAAAAATAATAATGCCATGAGTTTCTTTGTCTCTCAAGTCACACCTATCTTACGAAGGCGCTTGTGTATTTTCTTCTTCTTGTCGCAAAATGTTGTCTTTGTAAAGAAATCTAACATACAAAGCAATCATGTGTGCATGCCATTGCGTGCTTTACTGTGATCTCTGTCTGCAGCATGACGTATGCATGTCCTTAGTAAAGCCACCTCACCCCCATCCCCACCTCGTGTGTGTGTGTGTGTGTGTGTGTGTGTGTGTGTGTGTGTGTGTGTGGTGTTTGTGTGTGTGTGTATCAGTGTAAAGCGTTCATGCACACATCTTCTACACACCTCTGCCCATCCCGTCTACTGCGCGTGTCTCATTATTTCGGCCAGACTCCTGTGCTAAGCATGTGTAGCCTAGATTAGTATAGCAGATGGTACTCGCTGTCACAGCGCAAGATGCACTTTTCTGATTGGGTTGCTGGAGAACCTCTGACATGCGTGTCCGTCGTTTTGGAAAAAACCGCTGCTTGAGTTCGTTGCTAGTTTTAGTTCTGCGTACTTCACCACTAACTTTGACAAAGTGTATGAATAGGGCAAACCGCTTTGCCGCATTATAGTATCCATTTGTTTTTAACCGTCTTGTTTCGATCATTGGGAATGGGCAGGTGTGCAGCCTCTAACTACACTGTAATTAAAAAATGCGTCATCTTCTCCTGTGTGAATTCAGATTTGCACCATGGCAGATGAACAACCAGTGACCTTTAAAAGCACACCCAAATGCAAAGGAAAATGTTCAAGAGATGGGAGAACATGTGTAATTCATTTAAAAAAACAACAGAAAAAAAGAAGACTATAACCCCACTAACTGAAGAAAATTAAAAAAAAAAAAAAAAAACCTATCCAGAAGTCTCTCCATTTTGAGACGTGCTTCAAATGTAGCATGTCATAGACTAGATCCGATTTGTGATTGCATTCCAGAAAGTATGGACTTTACTCGCCATGGTTATCACAGAAGCTGTTATGCACGGTTTACCAATGTGAAATTTGCCAGGAAAAGGAAACATGAGACAGAGAGTGAAGAAGTTGTAGGACCATCTAAACCGAAGAGGACTGCTGTTGCTACATCAGGCCCACTGCTTCCAAACGACAGATGTATCTTTTGCAACAAAAAATTCAGGAAGAAACTTCAAAAGGAGTTGCATGTTTTGACAAACTTGTAAAATGAGTCACCAAGACGGCAGAACAGTCTATAAAGGATGCAGCAAAAATTACGCATGATGACATTTTCACTCATTATCAAGATGTAGATCTGGTAGCACGTGAAGCTCACTATCATGAGGGTTTGCAGGAAAGACTATGTGAGATCTGAAGGCAGGCATGCTGAAACATCCACAGGCCAGACATCTGTTTGAGCAGCTACAGGCACATGAGAGGGCATTTGAGTACATATGTGAGTACGTTGAAAATGCCTTGATCAGAGGTGCGCAGGTGGAGAGAATGACCATGCTGAGAGAGAAGTACCGTGGATACATGCAACAACATTCCCCTGACTGTCTACAACCCAGGATACAAGACTTACAAACTGACAGAAAAGATAATGAAATATTTTGGCTTCAGAATAAAATTTGGGCTCCAAACCATCGCAGTGAACTTGTTTATTGTGACGAACTTGCCCGAGGTCAGGCAGTTGAGACAGCGTTTGTGTCAGCAGCTTCAGAAGAAAGGCGACTTGAGGAGTCTGCATATGTCCTTCGTCGACACATCTTGGATGCTTTTAGAGCTGCACCTGACATGCCATGGCCTCCATCTACAGAGTACCTTCAGTCTGATGCTGTCCATCCTCCAGCTGTTCTCACAGATTTTTCTCCAAAACCTGCTGTCTGGAAAAAGTAGTACTGTGGAGCAAAACAAAACCACCAGATTAGAAATCCTCCATCGGCCAGGACATACTCTTTGACAGGGGCAAAGTGGAAAATGCCCAAACATCTTCTACTTGGAATGTCTATCAGACATGTTACTGGTTAGCTCTGAAGTTCTAAGTCTCTTGAATCATTTTGAGCACGTTGCTGGATACAAAACAATTGTAGGACTTGAGACTGCTATGGCCAACTCGGGTACATCAGTGTGCTAGTCTTCTGCCTTCAACGGTGAGTTTGGAACAGAACAAAGTGATTCATTTCTGCTGGGATAACTTTGACCTGAACGAAGAAAACCCTTTCAGGAGCTGACACCACCCACTCCATTTCAATTTGGCATAGTTATTCAAGAGGTGACAGGAGACAAGTGCATGACAACAGTTCCTTCTCTAAACAGAACTATCTCCTGCTCCTCAAAACCACCAATGTTCCATGCAGTCTGAACCAAGAAAAAACGTACCACCCTGCTTTGCAAAAAGAAAAGGCAGAACCCAACTTGAATGTTGTCGACACTCATTTCTCAAACCCAGAGGCAGTCTACAAAGCTAAAGTTGTTGACTTTGGTGGGTTTTCTCCAGAAATTTGAGGCCAAGATGGAAATCAACTGGTGCCTGGATGGGGAGGATGGGTGTCTCTCACAGGAGAAGAAGGGATAGAAAGGATGCAGTCTACTGTTGACAACATGCCACCCATCCACCACCCCATCACAGAAAATTCCACAGTCCAGCATGTCCTCAAAGTGTCACAGGCAGCAGCAAAGCAAGTGGGGCAAGGTAAACATTAGTTACATTTGACTAGCAGTAGCAAGGAAAGCATACAACTTGGTGTGGCAGAACAATCTTTCCAAGACATCTTTGTCAGACTAGGAAGCTTCCATACAATCTGCTCTTTCCTTGGCGCTGTTGGCAAACTGATGAGGGGAACTGGTCTTGCTGGAATAGTCATTCAGTCTGCTGTCTGTGCGAGTGGGTCAATGGAGCAAGTGTTTGCTGGCAAACACTACAACCGTGCTCTTCGAGTACACAAAACTAGTCCACCTCAGCTTGGCAGCTTGGCTGATGCTGTCTTTCAAGATGGCTGTGACATCAGCAATGAATAGGGTGAGAGGGTTTTTTTTTATCTGTACTCAGAGACATGTCATTACCATTGACAAGTTGGTTTTTTGTATCGTACTGGTGTTTTCATATGCATTTTAAATTTTGTTCGTAAAGAACATGTTCCACCCTTCCTTGTATGGTTGTGAAATGTCCATGAGCAGATAGCCTTTTCAGTATTCTTTTAGTTTTGGGACCAAATTTAATACAAATACTTAAGAAAAATTTGATTTAAGAGACTTAAAATAACCCCACCCCCTGAATAATCACCATCGGTAGGGTTACTATAGTGTAACGCTCGTATATCCTGAAATAACCTGGTTACAAGCGGGGTGAACATATGCCATAAAATTTTAAAATGAACAAAGTATCAGAAAATTTCACTTCATAAATCCCCCCCCCCTCCCAAGGGGGGGGGGGTCTACGGACAGGCCAAGGTCTATGGGGTTGGTGTGGGCCAGAGCGGCAGCATCAGCCAGAATTCCACAACCATTTCGGGAAGATTGCCTTTAGGTAGGCGATGTTTGGATTTGTAGGCTAGACTTATTTATAGATTGTTAATGTGTTGAGAGATTCATTTTTGTAACTTGGAACTGATGTTCGTTAAATCAGCATAATTCTTATTCTTTATTCATGCGATTTGCTTGGCAATGTAAATCTACATGACTATCATCAACTTGCACAAGCTTTTTCATATTCAAGCCGTTGGATGCGCGATCAGTTATTTTGCGACATTTCGTGATCGTGATGGCAGAGCATGTGTGTGATAAACTGTTTGAAAATATCTCGATTTTATTTGAATTTGTTTTGGATTTTCAACTGATGATACAGGCGCCCAACGCTTCTACAATGGTGTTTTTTCGTCAATGATGTGCTAAAGGTCGATGGTGACGGTACTTACAACCTTGAGTCAAGTGAACAATCATACATTCTCCAGTACACTAATTATAACTGTTGTGACATTATAGCCAGTGAAATTCAATAATATTGACAGACGGTTAAACAGTTCACCGATCTCCTCAGTCCGCCCATCTTGGTCAGAGAGAGAGATCAAGAGATATACACAAATACAGAGAGAGAGAGAGAGAGTCAAGAGACAGAGATACACAAATACAGAGAGAAGAGAGAGGAGAGAGAGACAGAGACAGAGAGACAAGAGTGAGTCAGAGAGATAGAGAACACAAATACAAGAGAGAGAGAGAGAGAGAGAGAGAGAGAGAGAAAT
>JAMYXO010004734.1:12500-16864 GCA_033310375.1 Conus canariensis | reverse complement strand
GTGTGTGTGTGTGTGTGTGTGTGTGTGTGTGTGTGTGTGTGTGTGTGTGTTCTTTCTTTTCTCAGTCATTTATGTTCTGTCCACCTGTGCCAACGTGTATTTGTCTCCCTTTGAAAACATATGCACGCAGCGTGCGTGCACACACACACACACACACACACACACACACACACACACACACACACCACGCACGCACGCACGCACGCACGCACGCACGCGCGCACGCACGCACTCAAGCACGCACGCACGCACGCACACACACACACACACACACACACACACACACACACACATATACACACACTTCCAGCTTAGATCTCTCTCTCTCTCTCTCTCTCTCTCTCTCTCTCTCTCTCTCTCTCTCTCTCTCTCTCTAGTGCCCTGCACTTGGAATACATCACTAGACAAATGCAGTTCCACATAATGTGGATTTTGAAGCAACAGAAAACATGAGGTCAATCAAACTGCGAGCAACACCTTCGTACATGACCTACCCAACAACACCCCTTTATATGACCTACCCAACAACACCTCCCTATATGACCTACCCAACAACACCTCCCTATATGACCTACCCAACAACACCTCCTTATATGACCTACCCAACGACACCTCCCTATATGACCTAACCAACAACACCTCCCTATATGACCTACCCAACAACACCTCCCTATATGACCTACCCAACAACACCTCCCTATATGACCTACCCAACAACACCTCCCTATATGATCTACCCAACAACACCTCCCTATATGCCCTAACCAACAACACCCCCCTATATGACCTACCCAACAACACCTCCCTATATGACCTACCCAACAACACCTCCCTATATGACCTACCCAACAACACCTCCTTATATGACCTACCCAACAACACCTCCGTACATGACCTACCCAACAACACCTTCGTACATGACCTATCCAACAACACCTTCATACATGACCTACCCAACAACACCTCCGTACATGACCTACCCAACAACACTTCCGTACATGGCCTACCTAACAACACCTCCGTACACGACCTACCCAACAACACCTTCGTACATGACCAACCCAACAACACCTTCGTACATGACCTACCCAACAACACCTCCGTACATGACCTACCGAACAAAACCTCCGTACATGACCTACCCAACAACACCTCCTTATATGACCTACCCAACAACACCTCCTTATATGACCTACCCAACAACACCTCCCTCTATGACCTACCCAACAACACCTCCCTCTATGACCTACCCAACAACACCTCCCTATATGACCTAACCAACAACACCTCCGTACATGACCTACGCAACAACACCTCCCTATATGACCTACCAAACAACACCTCCCTATATGACCTACCCAACAACACCTCCCTATATGACCTACCCAACAACACCTCCGTACATGACCTACCCAACAACACCTCCGTACATGACCTACCCAACAACACCTCCGTACATGACCTACCCAGCAACACCTCCGTACATGACCTACCTAAACTGCGAGCAACACCTCCGTACATGACATACCCAAACAGCGAGTAACACCTCCGTGTATGACCTACCCAAACTGCGAGCAACACCTTCGTACATGACCTACCCAAACTGCGAGCAACACCTTCGTACATGACCTACTCAAACTGCGAGCAACGCCTCCGTACATGACCTACTCAAACTGCGAGCAACACCTCCGTACATGACCTACTCAAACTGCGAGCAACACCTCCATATATGACCTACCCACACTGCGTGCAACACCTTCATATATGATCTACTCAACAACACCTCCGTATATGACCTACCCAAACTGCGAGCAACACCTCCGTGAATGACCTACCCAAATTGCGAGCAACACCTCCGTGTATGACTTACCCAAATTGCGAGCAACACCTCCGTACATGACCTACCCAAATTGCGAGCAACACCTCCGTACATGACGTATCCAAACTACGAGCAAGACCTCCGTACATGACCTAACCAAACTACGAGCAAGACCTCCGTACATGACGTATCCAAACTACGAGCAATACCTCCATATAAGACCTACCCAAACTGCGAACAACACCTCCGTATATGACCTACCCGTAGTCACGCATTCTTCTCTCGAACTCCTCCACTCCCTCCACCCCCCCCCCCCCCCCCTTTCACCCCCACCCCTCTCTGTCCCCTGCAACACACCAAATCAAATCATTCGATTTCCAATGCAGCCGATCTCGGCTATACAAGGGCACATTACTCCTACACACATGAAAAAAATAAAAACTTTAAGCAGAGCTTATTTCCCTTGTCACAGTCGCCGACTTCGATTGATGAGTATTTCAACTTTGCATGTCCTGCTCAATCTTGAGAGATCTGACTTGTGCTCAGTTGCCCAGCACAAAAGTAGGTTATGGTGTGTGTGTGTGTGTGTGTGTGTGTGTGTGTGTGTGTGTGTGTGTGTGTGTGTGTGTGTGTGTGTGTGTGTGTGTGTGTGTGTGTGTGTGTGTGCGTGCGCGCGCGTGCGTGCGCGCGCGTGCATGCGTGCGTGCGTGCGTGCGTGCGTGCGTGTGTGTGTGTGTGTGTGTGTGTGTGTGTGTGTGTGTGTGTGTGTGTGTGTGTATGCGTGTGTGGTGTGTATGCGTGTGCGTCTGTGTGTGTGTTGTTGTTGTTGTTGTTGTCATTGTTGTTGTTCTTGTTGTTCTTAGCCGATTACACATTTCGTTTCCATCCCAGAGGATGTTTCCTACAAACTCGCTGGTTTTGTCAATGTTAGATCTCCTCTTGTGTACACTGGTCCACACACGCCACACCACACACCTAAGTCTTTGGGGCGACGAGGCTGACAGGGATGTAGCATGGTACAGAAATAGGTGAGTGAAGACATCACCTGCTAGGTCTT
Organism: Conus canariensis; assembly: GCA_033310375.1. Taxonomy (NCBI): domain Eukaryota; kingdom Metazoa; phylum Mollusca; class Gastropoda; order Neogastropoda; family Conidae; genus Conus; species Conus canariensis. The sequence goes on along the minus strand of JAMYXO010004734.1, from coordinate 13,988 downwards.
TGGGGCTACGAGGCTGACAGGGATGTAACATGGTACAGAAATAGGTGAGTGAAGACATCACCTGCTAAGTCTTTGGGGCTACAAGGCTCACAGGGATGTAGCATGGTACAGAAAGAAATAGGTGAGTGAAGACATCAACACCACAAAAGGGAAAATCAGGACTCCAAAAGCACCCGCAACATTCTTCACGGCAGGAGGCAGCAAATCATGGCCAAGAACAACTGTGCCACTCGGAACATGCAGGCAGAGTCTGCTGGACGGGGCAGATGACTGGGAGTGCACTGCAGACCTCCCAGAATGGAAGTCACCCAGAGATCATCAGCAAGAGTGGCATGAGACCAGACATAGTAGTCCACTCTCAGTCATCCAAACAGCTGATCATGATCGAGCTCACGGTGCCATATGAGAACAGAATGGAGGCAGCTCAAATCTACAAGACTGAAAAGTATGCTGATCTGGCAAACAGCCTGAGGAGAGAAGGCTTTCAGGTCAAAGTCCTCACTACAGAAATTGGAGCTAGGGGGTTTGTAGGAACGTCTGCATACAGCCTCATGAAACAGCTCTCAGTTGCAGGGAGGGAAAAACCAGAGCCCTGAAAGCAATGGCAGAAGCAGCAGAGAGGTGTTCAAGCTGGATCTGGTCAAGGAGGAACAAAAGTGAACTTCATAAGGCTTAAATTTCCTACAAATATCAGGTGTCCCTGTGGCTCAGTGGTTAGAGTGCGAGTCATTAAGTGGAAACGAGCATGTCCAGAGGGTCATGGGTTCGAATCCCAGCCATGGCTCGTCCCAAGATGGGAAAAAAAGGGGCAGCAGAGGGACATCCGGAGTCATGAACCAGGTGTGGCCCAACCCCCCAAGAGTGTCAGGAGATAAGGGCTGAAACACTTGCTTGAAGGAGGCTTCTCTTCTGAGGACTCTCTGCTGCCACGCTCTCCACAAGTTTCTTTCTACTACATCACCTGCTGAGTCTTTGGGGCTACGAGGCTGACAGGGATGTAGCATGCCACAGAAATAGGTGAGTGAAGGCATCACCTGCTAAGTCTTTCGGGCGACGAGTCTGACAGGGATGTAACATGGTACAGAAATAGGTGAGTGAAGACATCACCTGCTAAGTCTTTGGGGCTACGAGGCTGACAGGGATGTAACATGGTACAGAAATAGGTGAGTGAAGGCATCACCTGCTAAGTCTTTGGGTACGAGGCTGACAGGGATGTAGCCATGGTACAGAAGATGTGATGAAGACATAAGAAAGCGTTGGTCAGAGGGTGTGACGCGTGAGCCTTGGTACATTGTGTGACTTGACGAATCAACTCAACGTGAGCCTTGGTACATTGTGCGACTTGATGATCAACCCAACGTGAGCCTTGGTACATTGTGTGACTTGATGATCAACCCAACGCCCTCCTCAGGCATCCGATGCCCAGCCAATGCAGTGTGTGCCATTACCAGGCTTATATATATATAGGGCTTCCGATGCCAGCCAATG
>JAMYXO010004734.1:0-10000 GCA_033310375.1 Conus canariensis | reverse complement strand
AAACTTACCTCGTAAACAAAAATAGCGAGGGGAAGCGGGAAGGGAACGGGGAGGGGAGGGGGGAGGGGGGGTGTCAAACGCGTCACAGAGGACAACTTTCGAACTATCTCCCCTGATCTAGTTGCAAAGTGAGACGACTACAGGCGGAAATCTAAACAAATCTTAAATAAATGTTAGCGAACCGCCCAGAGAAACGTGGACAAACGAGTCACAAGACAAAACACAACGCATTTCGACCTCTTAGGCTTCCTCAGGTGAGAAACAAACGAATAAAACAACGAAAATTCACTTAGCTTTGATCGCTTCAGATCGCTTCAGAGTTCAGCGCATTCAACGCCTTCCTCTGAAGCGATCTGAAGCGGTCAAAGCTAAGTGAATTTTCGTTGTTTTATTCGTTTGTTTCTCACCTGAGGAAGACCTAAGAGGTCGAAACGCGTTGTGTTTTGTCTTGTGACTCGTTTGTCCACGTTTCTCTGGGCGGTTCGCTAACATTTATTTAAGATTTATCTCCCCTGAGCAATGCATTTTTAAAGGGGTGAGGGGAGGAGGTCGAGGGGGCGGGTGGGGGGAGACAGCTCAGCTTGAGATATAATAAATACTCATAGGTAAAAAAAAAAAAAATAATGAATAAAAATAAAAACCCTCCTACCGGAAACGAACACCACGTGTAACCATCTGTTGTCTGTCAGGTTTACGGGAAAGTTCCGATCAATTTTGACGTCAGCCTCACCACAGAGACTGTGTCAGAGAGGAATCTGCCCCCATCGGCCCAATCTGACACAATCAGCCCTCGAAGACTGTGTACCAGGGCCTGACTCTCGACAGTCAACGTGGGCGGGGGGGCGGGGGGGGGGGGGGGGGGGGGGGGGGGGGGGGGGGAGAGAGGAGATGGGGGAGGTGGACTAAAGAGAGACTCCTACCAACGTTAGGTAAGGAGTGTGGTCAGCTGACCGTTAGGGACACAGAAAAAGGCTGTGTTCACAGGTAATCTGACCGTTAGGGACACAGCAAAAGGTTGTGTTCACAGATAATCTGACCGTCAGGGACACAGAAAAAGGTTGTGTTCACAGGTAATTTGACCATTAGGGACACAGAAAAAGGCTGTGTTCACAGGTAATTTGACCATTAGAGACACAGAAAAAGGCTGTGTTCACAGGTAATTTGACCATTAAGGACACAGAAAAAGGCTATGTGAACAGGTAATTTGACAATTAGGGACACAGCAAAAGGCTGTGTTCACATGTAATCTGACCGTCAGGGACACAGAAAAAGGCTGTGTTCACAGGTATTTTGACCATTAGGGACACAGGAAAAGGCTGTGTTCAAAGGTAGGCTGACCGTTAGGGACACAGAAAAAGGCTGTGTTCACAGGTAATTTGACCGTAAGGGACACAGGAAAAGGCTGTGTTCAAAGGTATTTTGACCATTAGGGAGACAGGAAAAGGCTGTGTTCACAGGTAATCTGACCATTAGGGACACTGAAAAAGGCAGTGTTCAATGGTAATCTGACCGTTAGGGACAGAGCAAAAGGCTGTGTTCACAGGTTATCTGACCGTTAGGGACACAGCAAAAGGCTGTGATCACAGGTAATCTGCCCGTTAGGGACACAGGAAAAGGCTGTGTTCACAGGTAATCTGACCGTTATGGACACAGCAAAAGGCTGTGATCACAGGTAATCTGATCGTTAGGGACACAGCAAAGGGCTGTGTTCACAGGTAATCTGACCGTTAGGGACACAGCAAAGGGCTGTGTTCACAGGTAATCTGACCATTAGGGACACAGGAAAAGGCTGTGTTCACAGGTAATTTAAACCTGGCCCGACCCAATACCAGTGGCCCAGAAGCTCTACGGAGGACTGGAAGACCTGCGACGTACTGCCACCTTTGTCGAGGAGACTGGGGAATCCATGTAAAGACATGACGAACGAGACAACAACAGGTAATTTGACCGTTAGGGACACAGCAAAAGGCTGTGTTCACAGGTAATTTAACCATAAGGGACACAGGAAAACACCGTGTTCAAACGTGATGTGACCGTTAGGGACACAGAAAAAGGCTGTGTTCACAGGTAATTTGACCGTTAGGGACACAGGAAAAGGCTGTGTTCAAAGGTAGGCTGACCGTTAGGGACACAGAAAAAGGCTGTGTTTAAAGGTAGTCTGACCGTTAGGGACACAGAAAAAGGCTGTGTTCACAGGTAATTTGACCGTTAGGGACACAGGAAAAGGCTGTGTTCACAGGTAATTTGACCATTAGGGACACAGAAAAAGGCTGTGTTCACAGGTAATCTGACCTATAGGGACACTGAAAAAGGCAGTGTTCAAAGGTAATTTGACCATTAGGGACACAGGAAAAGGCTGTGTTCAATGGTAATCTGACCGTCAGGGACACAGGAAAAGGCTGTGTTCACAGGTAAACTGACCGTTAGGAACACAGAAAAAGGCTGTGTTCACAGGTAATCTGACCGTTAGTGACACGGTTAAAAGGCTGTGTTCAAAACGAAACTGACCGTAAAGGACACAGAAAAAGGTCTGTATTCAAAGGTGATCTGACCATGAGGGACACAGTGAAAGGCTGTGTTCAAAGGTATTTTGACCTTAGGGAGACACAAAAAGGCTGTGTTCACAGGTAATCTGACCGTTAGGGACACAGAAAAAGGCTGTGTTCAAAGGTATTTTGACCATTAGAGACACAGCAAAAGGCTGTCTTCACAGGTGATCTGGCGGTTAGGGACACAGAAAAAGGCTGTGTTCACAGGTAACCTGACCGTTAGGGACACAGAAAAGGCGGTGTTCAAAGGTATTTTCACCATTAGGGACACAGGAAAAGGCTGTGTTCACAGGTAATCTGACCGTTAGGGACACAGAAAAAGGTTGTGTTCACAGGTAATTTGACCGTTAGGGAAACAGAAAAAGGCTCAGTTCAAAGGTGATCTGATCGTTAGTTACACAGATAAGGCTGTGTTCAAAGGTGATCTGACCGTTACTTACACAAATAAAGGCTGTGTTCAAAGGTAAACTGAACGGTAGGGACACCGAAAAAGGCATTAATCCACACTTTGGACAATGACAGGACCAGTTCTGGAGATGGCGCGCTCCCACCCAGTACTACACGTCCAGTGTCCCCACCCAGTACCACACGTCCAGTGTCCACACCCAGTACTACACGTCCAGTGTCCCCACCCAGTACTACACTTCCAGTGCCCCCACCCAGTCCTACACGTCCAGTGTCCACATCCAGTACTACACGTCCAATGTCCCCACCCAGTACTACACGTCCAGTGTACCTACCCAGTACTACACGTCCAGTGTCCCTACCCAGTACTACACGTCCAGTGTCCCTACCCAGTACTACACGTCCAGTGTCCCCACCCAGTATTACACGTCGATTGTCCCCACCCAGTACTACACGTCTGGTGTCCCCACCCAGTACTACACGTCCAGTGTCCCCACCCAGTTCTACACGTCCAGTGTCCCTACCCAGTACTACACGTCCAGTGTCTCCACCCAGGACTACACGTCCAGTGTCCACATCCAGTACTACACGTCCAGTGTCCCCACCCAGTACTACACGTCCAGTGTCCCCACCCAGTACTACACGCCCAGTGCCCCCACCCAGTACTACACGTCCAGTGTTCCCACCCAGTACTACACGTCCAGTGTCTACACCCAGTACTACATGTCCATTGTCCCCACCCAGTACTATACGTTCAGTGTCCCCACCCAGTACTACACGTCCAGTGTCCACACACAGCAGTCCTCTCTCACCCAGTACTGCACGTCCAGTGTCCCCACCCAGTGCTACACGTCCAGTGTCCACACCCAGTACTATACCTTCAGTGTCGCCACCCAGTACTACACGTCCAGTGTCCCCACCTAGTACTACACGTCCAGTGTCCCACCAGTACTACACGTCCAGTGTCCCCACCTAGTACTACACGTCCAGTGTCCCCACCCAGTACTACACGTCCAGTGTCCACATACAGCAGTCCTCTCCCACCCAGTGCTACACGTCCATCGTCCACATCCAGTACTACATGTCAAGTGTCCCACACCCAGTACTACACGTCCAGTTCACCCACCAGTACTACACGTCCAGTGTCCCCGCCTCAGTGACTACACGTCCCAGTGTCAGCCCACACAGTACTACACGTCCAGTGTCCCCACCCAGAAGTACACGTCCAGTGTCCCCACTCAGTGCTACACGTCCAGTGTCCACATCCAGTAACTACACGTCCAGTGTCCACCACCCAGTACTACACGTCCAGTGTCCCCACCCAGTACTACACGTCCAGTGTCCCACTCAGTACTACACGTCTGGTGTCCCCACTCAGTGCAACACGTCCAGTGTCCCCACCCAGTACTACATGTCCAGTGTCCACACACAGCAGTCGGGGAGTTCACACCTTCCTTCACATGGTTTGTTGTTGCTGTTGTTGTTGTTTGGGGTGGGGGTGGGGTTCAACAGTAAACGTTTATGCCGACTGTCACGGTCGCTAAGCCGGACGGCCCTACCACCCTTACCCACGCCTATCACACACTAGGTCAGACAACACAGCACACTAACACAGTTTTACAATCACGCACGCTTCTTTATTTCACACACACTCCATGGCGCCACCACTCGCGCACATCCACAACTGCACACAAGTATCCCAATTCCCGCTGACTCACCCTACTCTACTGTAATGACCTGGAAGACCCTAACCTAACCTGAAACACCAGTTGCGGTATATCACTGTGACCTGGGGACACAGCGATAGCCCGCACACGTGGTGACTAACTACTAGGGACAAGGATTTACCCAAGGGACTCTAATCTCTTGACTACTGCTACCACCCACACCTCTCCCCAGGACTCGCCCTTCTCTTTTGACCCGGACCACTACCAAACTGGTCGCTGCGTCCCTAAGGGAGGCAACGACAAGTACCCTACACTGTGCTGGCCACTACGTCCTAAAAGGAGGCAGTAGCTAACACCCCTAACCCTACTGCCTAACACTACACCCCTTCTACCACAAACACGGGACCACCCCTCCCGGCCCGGAAAGCTCCAGTCCTCGGCGCTGTACGTGGCCCCTCACAGGCTGACAACTCCCCGGAAGACTCTGCACACCGGCGCTGTACGTGGCTCCTCCGCGGGCCGACACCCTCCCCGAAGACTCTGCCCACCGGCGCTGACCGTGGCCTCCCGCAGTCTGACTCCTCCCCCGCGATGGGCACGACACCCAACGCACACACACCAGACGCCCTCTCGACGGGTCCGGGCTCGTAGGACGCCTCCTCCTCAGAAGGCCCCGCCGGACACCAAGGGTGAGAAAGGCCTGGTGCAGCGCCCTCTCACAGGACGCCTGAACAGGGACGAGGAACCAGTGCCGGAGAACTCCCGGAAGAGTACCGGCAGCCGGAGGAGAGCTGCCCCACAGAAGGCAGACGGCCTGGGTGGTCTCCCTCTCCCGGGAAAACAACAGGCACTGGAAAGCGCCGCTCACCCGCCGGTACGCGGCGGTAGACTGAGGTGGTCTGGCCCCAGCCTCAGGACGGAACAGGATACCTGCTGACACAACTGTAGGCCACTACTGTAGTGTTGCTACTACCCGAGTCATCAAGGCACATAGGCTACTTGGTAAAGCTTTAACTCTCCCTCTCCCTTGCCTACTTCCCACTCGGCATGAGAGTGACCCCTTGAATTTCGAACACATCCCCCCAACCCGTCACTCGCTTTGGGGTTATCAGACCAGTCTCCTGCCAACCCTTACAACAGCGGTAAAACAATATTCTCCCTGAGCCCATCCACGCTATTACATATGAAATTATGAATCACACCCAATTCTCGGAGAAATAAACCAATCTAAGCGATCCAACACGGACTCCATGGGCCCCCTTAGGACATACTAAATAATCTAGGAAATGGCCAATTTCACAAGGAAATGTCTCCATACAATAACCAGTAGTAATACACATCTCTCAGAGAAAAAAACAAAACAAAAAAAACTTATAATTTTTAGCGGTTCACAGTTCCAGCATGTTCACACAAGAGAATCGGCTCGCAGCCACAATCCTTCACATTATTACCCTTCTTTGCACTGTCAATTATAATCATATATCAAAACCAACATGATTTGTTCGCCAAAATTTCCATCCAGCACCTCACTCTCAGGTCATCTCTTGTCAGATAACCCAGTGGCTAATCCTTGTCATGTCAACACAACCACACTTCATACAATATTACATGCTGCACATCATCCGTTTTCATCCTATCGACTGCTAAGCTACTCGTCTTAAACTTTACCTTTCCCTTCTTTCCGACTACCAAAATTCATAACTGGGCTGCCTCCCCACAACCTAAGATATCTTTCTCCAACCCCGTTCTGTCACAAACACATACATCCCTGAATGTGTGACGACTGTCACTTGTGTTACAAAAACTTCTACCCTATGGACTCACTGTCCTGTACCAAATGCGAACGTCACAGATACAGTCCGCACGCGTACGAGACCCGCGTCGAGAACCATGACTCGTAACGAAAGTGAGAAGACACCAATATAAGTTGAATAGTCCCGACCGTACTCCAGTATAAACCACTCGACCACAAATTGGCCTTAGCCCTACTACACAGTTAACCGATTCCAATGCTGTGCAGGTCAACTCCGGAATCGTTAATCAATTTCAACGAACTATTACTATTTACGACTGAAATTGAGCACAATCCCTTTATGATTCACGCAGACACATCCGCACCTGACTCATTATGATCCTCAACAAAAAGCAACTTCGTATTACCTTCTCATTGAACACACGGAAATTAACATACTAACCACAAACAATATCTACATCACCGCCCATCAACGGTTATTATATCGAACCCACATTGTCTATCCAAACTGTCCTGAGAAAATCGAACTCAGGAACCACTATGTACACTACTTACAGAATATACCGAAAAGAGGTAACAACACAAACCGGCTGACAACAAATTTCAATCACGGAACCAAGACAACATCATACCAGACAACCAGTATACGCAACGAACACATACAACTAATCGCAACATGAGACAACTACAGTTCAACTCGCCATAATACAAGACAACACAACGAACTACAACACAACGAACCTAACAGATCACCAACCTGGACATACAGACGATCAACCACACCAGTTCTGCAACTGGCTGACAGTGGCTGCCAACAAGGACGACACCGACTCAGCACAGGCCAAGGGCACCCAAACCCGACGAGGACCTGGCCCTAACTATGACTTGAAGTCACTCTTCAAAACTAACGGCGCTGCCGCCGCACCTACAAGGAGTACGTCCACTCCGACGAACACCAGGGACCGAAGTGAAGCTACCCCAACGCATTCCGCCCTGGTCGGAATCAAGCGAACTCTACTCACCACACAAAACAACGATTGGTCAGAGCAGTGTATCCCTCCGCAGAGCTGACACGCCTGACCAACGGACTAGTTATTGCTCGTGCAACAACACGACAATTTACCACCACAACTCACAGACTTGACAACACAACAACAACCGATATCCTGCCCCGCCTTCTCTGGCATAGAACCAAAGTAACAAAAGGGTAACAATCGGGAATGAAACCAACCTCCCGCTTCCATTCCATTCCTTCAATAAGTGAAGACTGGAATGAAAGAATATTGTATGTCCTATTTCCCCAGGCTCCTACCTAGCCTAATCTTTCTACCTAACCCTGAGGAACTTAACCTAACTGTAGCTAACTAAACCCCAACCTCACATACGCGCGAGCGCACACACACACACACACACACACACACACACACACACACACGCGCGCACACGCTCTCTATCTTGAACCACCACTACTCTTAAACACATGGACATACTGATTTAGTACCGCCGATCGGTGACACACCCCCCTGCCTAAGTTTTAACTACAGGTTAAAACAAACAACAACTTCTCACTCGATCGGCGTTTTATCCACACTCTACCTATAACAATCCAATTCCCCATCACTCATTCTGTCCTACTGTTACTTTTGATGCACACCAAAACTTCCATCCCAACAACATCAACTTTTAAATACATCAACAACCACAGGTTACATTAATCAACCTGGTCTAACGCTGCCACATATGACCTTAATGCAGGCACTTATAGGCAGCCGTTACACTACGCACTACATATAAATTTCATAACTGAGGCTGCTCTGGCTATGCACGACCGCTGTGCGACACGTGCTACAAACACCACACCCTCGGTAACACATTATACGTCATTCTCTTCCCATGACATGCATAGCTTCAATAATGTCATCCTCTCACGACACAGGTTAATGGGACCCTCAGGTTTCCTTTCTCTCTCTCTCTCTCTCTCTCTCTCTCTCTCTCTCTCTCTCTCTCTCCCGGCAAGCGACTCAAGAAGTCTGCCGCCACATTGTCCTTTCCAGACACTGCCTGCACCGTAAACTGGTATGGCTGCAGCTGCAGTGCCCACCTTGTGATCCTCCCACTAGTACTCTAGACCCCACAGCTACCTTCCTGGGTTTTGCCCTCAAATGAAAATGTCGCTTGTACGTGCAAGCTGCTGTTGCCAAGTTCTTTGCCAACTCATACGTCTCAGTTACCTTGTTCCTTAGGTTGACGACGTACTCTGTAGCTGTGCAGAGCTCTTGCCTCTCGGGTTGCAACCACCGATCTCTCAGTATCTGCATGGGCCTGCGCATCAGTGGCATCCTTACAAGGGGAACTCTTGAGACTCTTCCCTTGTCCACAGTACGCTGACACTGGAAGCATGACTGGCAGTACCGACGAATGTCAGCATGCATGCCTGGCCAATAAAAATGGCGACCAACTCGCTCCTTGGTTCGGGTGGTACCTAAGTGACCAGACATGGGTACGTCGTGGGCTAGCTTCATCACCGTGGTCCGTAGTTCAGCTGGGACGCAGATCTGACTCGCTACGTCCTTGGGACCCTCAAACCGCCGGACCAGTACACCAGACTTCCGCGCGTACTCAACTCGTCCAAACTTGGTGTGGAAGTGCGTCCCTGCTTCACACGCACTCCGAGCCTTCCTCAAGGTTTCATCCTGGTCCTGCATCTGAATTAACTGCTGGGTAGAGGTGTTTAGAATGCATTCCTCGACGGGCAGTGGTACAGGTTCTTGCTGCTCCCTGGCTCTCTGCGCGCGTGTCTGCACTGCCCCTACCAACGCCGGGTCTGCGTATACAGGCACACGTGTCCAACCGGGATCTCCTACTCTCTTTGCGAAGTTTCCGATCAGGACTTCCTGCACAGGGCTATTCATGACCAAAACCTCCAACTTCCCTGCGATGAATGGTGACTTCAACTCTATTACCGCCACAGGTAACACAGACCTACATCTGGACTCAGCCAACACTACTGGGACCGTCTCTCCTGTGTACGCATCTGCCGGTACTAACCACTTAGCCACTACGGTGTGTCCGGCACCAGTGTCCCGTAATCCATTGGCCGGAGACCCGTTAACTTCTACGATGCACGCAGGCTCGTACCGCTGCTCAGCGCATGGGCGACACAACGTAGGGACTACTCGAGCTTGGGGCTGGTCACAACAATGAACAGCTCCAACAGAATGGGGCTCAGGGCATTTCCTAGCGATGTGGCCTGGCTTCTTGCAGTTGAAACAAACTATGGTCGATCTAGGCCCTTCTGATCTCCTGTTCAGCTGCTGTAGTGCACCATCACTCTGTTGGGACCTCCCTGCGGGCTGGCTCCCTGCTGTTTCACGTGTATTACCCAGGTTGGGCTGGTTAACTGTTCGGTCTTGCCTCGCCTTCCTCCCCAGTCTTTTGGCCTCTGCCAAAAACAGTAGCTTCTGTTGCAAGTTGTTCCACAGTTTTCGAGCATGTCTTCCGCACCTCAGTTGTGAACTCTGGAGACAATAGCTGATAAAACTGTTCCTGGAACAGCAGATCCTTTACGTCCTCTGCCACACTCTCATCCTTGCCCGCTGCCGCACACCAGAGGGAAAACCACCGCT
>JAMYXO010004733.1:0-16865 GCA_033310375.1 Conus canariensis | reverse complement strand
GCTTTTGTGAACACACAGCCCCCCCACCCCACCCAAACACACACACCACGCACCACCCCGCACGCACGCACACGCACACACACACAGAGTCGTCTGTCTATCTTAAAAAAGACAGATGATAAATTTCCCGAGAATTAATGACATTAAAAACAACAGCATACACACACACACACACGCACTCACTACTTCAGATGTTTCTCTCTGATCCCTCCTTCCATCTTTTGTCCACCCCACACTATCCCCAGTCCCTTTCCTCTCCAACCTCACTCCCATCCCCCCCCCCCCCCCCCCCGGTGTGTGGTGTGTGTGTGTGTGTGTGTGTGGTGTGGTGTGTGTGTGTGTGTGTGGTGCGTGGCGTGTGTGTGTGGCGCGCGCGAGGCTTGAGGGGGGTGGGGTGTGAGGACTATCTCTCCACTGAGTACCATCCCTTTGGGTTTTTTTTTTTTTTTAACGGTTTTCAGTTCTCGCCGTTGAACATACCCAGAAAAAAAATAAATGGTTTGTTTGAAAAGGAAACCATTGGGACGCTGCTCAAACGATAGATGGGAAAACCCTTTCCAAAACCCCCCCCCCCCCCCCATTGTGTGTGTGGTGTGTGTGTGGACGTGTGTGGTGGTGGTTCCGTGTGTGTGCGTGTGTGGACCTGTGTGTGTGTGTGTGTGTGCGTGTGTGTGTGTGTATATATATATATATATATGTGTGTGTGTGGGGTTGGTGTGTGTGTGTGTGTGTGTGTGTGTTGCTTTGTGTGGAGTGGGCGTCCCCCCGCGGCGCGAGCGCAGGGTGTGTGTGGGGGGGGGGGGGATGGGGGGGGGGAGGGGGGCGCCCGTGGGGCTTGCCACATGTTCTAATAACATGCAAAACTTATCTTACTTTAAACTTAGTCGTCTTACAAAGTGTGTTGCGACAGCACTTAAAACAGCACACACACACACACACACTAATAATAATAATAATAATAATAATAATAACCTACTCACGGGGGTAAGTTGTCAATCGCTGTCAACACTGGCGTGAACCGACACCACACTGGCCATTGGTTAAAAACGCTGCCCTTCAGCGTGATTGTAGCCAAAAGAACAGCCGCTTCTCCACCGAGTTGAACTACTACCCATGCAAGTTCTGTAGGCTACTTCAAACGAACTTAAAAAAAGTTAACAAAAAGCACTCGTGGGTGAAAATGAATGTCGCGACAATAAGAAACTTCTGCAACGACCACTGACGATAACTTGTTCGTCGTAGGTGTCGAGGTAGTGGTAGTTCTTCTCCATGTTGCCCGACCCGGCGCGTTCACATCCGGGGGAGTCTGCGCAGACTGGTTGCCCAAAACAGCAGGTTTGAAGATCGGGGGCGCACGTGCAACACTTTATAGAAACCGTAACTTGCCCCGAATCCTGAACGTCGCTTTAAGATGGGGGGACAAAGATCTGTTTCAAATGCGCTGCCTACTTTCGTCGAACCACAAGCGCCGGGATGTGTGTGGTGTGTTGTTGTGTGTGTGGTGTGTGTGGGTGTGTGTGTGTGTGTGTTTCAGCACACGAAAATGAACATATTGTGGAACACATTTCTCTCTCTCTCTCCTCTCTCTCTCTCCTCTTCTCTCTCTCCTCTCTCTCCTCACACCAACACACACACACACATCCCCACACACACACACACACACACACCACCCCCCCCCCCCCCAAACGCACACGCGCATACCCACAAACAGTGTGTGTTTTGTGTGTGGGGTGCGCGCGCGCGCGCGCTTGTGAGGGGAGGATACATTGTGTGTGTGGTGTGTGTTTTGTGTGTGTGTGTGTGTGTGTGTGTGTGTGTGTGTGCTATCTATGCAGATAAAGAAATCTTTCACGCGCACGCACACACGCGCGCGCGCGCTTCCCAGTATATATATATAAATATATGTATATTTTTTTTTTTTTTTTTTTATAAGAGACAACACGTATGCACCGCGGGGCAGGACACAAATGAGTGACAACAGAAAAAGAAAAGGACACCCACACTATCTTCTGCCCTCCCACTGTTTAAGCTAAACACAACCACACACACACACACACACACCACACACACACACCAAACCATTTTATAAAAATATTTATATATAAATAATCATGGTAAAAGAGAGCCCCTCACTCTCCTACTCCCGCTTTTACAAGAATTTGGATACCTCTCCCCCTCTCCTCCCCCCCCGACTTTCCCGCTTTTATGAAAATTTAAGATGAGTCCGGATCCGTTCCCCCTCCGGCTTTTATGAAAGTAAGATGATCCCTTTTCACCCCACCCCCCACCCCAACCCCCTCCCCCCCCGGGCGCCTTTTCCTTCCTCAAACTTTTTTTAATGAAACTTTGAAAAAATGTGTCCCTCTCCCCCGCCCCCCCCCCCCCCCCACTCCCCTTTTCTCTGATCTTTGAAATTTTGGAAGATGAAGTACCTCTCCCCCTCCTCCGCTTTTATTTCAAACTTGGGGACCTCCTGTAATGTTTGTTTTTTTTTGTGGGTTTCAGTCCAATGTTCATAAGGAGAAAGATGTTAACGTTACTTACTATTAAAATATAGGCAATGTTCAGCAGGGTGCATGCATTAATGTTATGGGCAGTTTTGGTTGCTCAATTTCAAAGTTTACTAATTTAATGACAAAGTTTTAACTGATCGTGATAACTTCCAGCTGTTTGTGGGGTTGTGAAAGTCATGTGACAATCCTGTAAAATTCTTTTCTTTTCTTTAGGGGTTGCCGGCCAATAATAGATCCCAACCCGTTGGTCAGGCAAAGTCGACAGCTCGCCGCAGAGATCCCACCGGTGACCTCCCCCCCCCTCCCCCTCCCCCTCCCACAGCTTCTCCTGGACCTCAACCAGACGGGATTACGTTCTGGCGTCTGGTTCTCCAGTCGCTGTGTGGCTGGGCACCTTCGAAGCTGGAGGCCCGGCGCTGTCACAGCCTGGTGAAACCACAGGACGAGCGCCATACTGTGGAATATCGTCCTGCATGGCCCATGATGGGTGAGATGCGTGGTGTCTGGTCTTCTCCTGTGCTTGTGACTCTGCAGGAGGTCTCCCCGCGGGCCTCAGCCGACACTTTTCCGGCTTTCAGGGGCACTCAGGGTTTTGTCTGGTTACCCTGGTGATACGGGGCTAACGTACACCAGACAGTGCGGGTTGGACTCCAAGTTTTCTTTCTTTCGGGCTTTGTTGATTCGCGGAAACCTTCTTCCGTATTATCCAGCGCCCCCCCCCCCCCCCCCTCCCTCCAAAGAGAGACTTGAGGGATCCCCAATCCACCCAACCGGGGGACGCGCCTCTCCGCTGTTTTTGCCCGGGCGCGAGGGAGTGTATATTGTAGAGCTGCTTGTGATGGGCAGACGTAAAAAAAAAACCACTTTAGTGAACTTTCTCTTTCTGGATGTCACACAGACATTACGTGAATGTGAGTGTGATTGTACAACTGTTTTGTGTCTGATTAGTGTAGATTGTATAATGGGTCATTGTCTAATTATGTAGATTGTATAAATGCTTATTGTCGTTTTAGTGTAGGATTGTGTAACTGCCTATTGTCTAATTAGTGTAGATTGTATAACTGCTTATTGTCTAATTAGTGTAGATTGTATAAACTTTCTTATTGCCTAATGAGTGTAGATTGTATAACTGCTTATTGTCCTAATTAGTGTAGATTGTTAACTGCTTATTGTTTTAATTAGTGAGATTGTATAACTGCTTATTGTCTTTTTAGTGTAGATTGTAACTGCCTATTGTCTAATTAGTTGTACATTGTAAACTGCTTTTTGTTTAAATTATCTATAGATGAGCAGATGTGTGTGTGTGCATGTGTGCGCGTGCGTGCGTGCGGCGTGCGTGCGCGCGTAGGCCGGGCGCGCTAAAGCAACAGACAGCAAGCGTACAAACGCCATATGTTGAATAAAACATTTTCAGTTGCCCCTTTTCTTATTTGATTTTTAATTAATTTTATAACACTTCAGTAAGCGGTCAGTACATTCATATTTAAACAAAATTGTGATCCGCCACGGGGAGTAATATTAGACACGACCCGAAGGTTACTTCCCTTGTACTTGTTGGGGAAGAAAAGCGAAATGTCAAAGTTGCGTGACTAGAAAGTTTTGAGACTCCGTGAAAAGATATCAGTTCAAAGTTAGTTTCCATTTCACATACAGTGATTTCACAAAATTGATGTTTAGTGGGGTAAAAAAAAAAAAAAAAAAAAAAAAAAAAACAACCCTGTAATAATCTTCCAAAATGGGAAATTTTGATCCCCTCTTTGTTCAGGGGTCACAAACAATTATGGGTTTCAAACCTCCACTCCCCTCGCCCCCCACCCCCCCCCCCCCCCCCCCCCACCCTCCCTTCCTAAAATTGTTTGATGCGGTACTGTAAATGTCGTTCTGAACAATGGAAGGGGTGGGGGGGGGGGTGGGGGTGGGGAGGGGGTGTGGGTCGTGCATTTAGTGACATTTCAGCCTACTCTGATTGATTAATTTAATATGTGTTTTATGTATCTGTGTAGTAGATTTGCTTCCGTTGTTATTTTTTCTTCCACTATTCTTCTGCCTTTTTTTCTTTCTTTCTTTCTTTCTTTCTTTTTTTTGTTTCTTTGTTTCTTTCTTTCTTTCGTTTTTTTCTTTGTTTCTTTCTTTCTTTGTTTCTTTTCTTTGTTTCTTCTTTCTTTCTTTCTTTCTTTCTTTGTTCCCACCTTTTTTTTTTATCTGTCTCGTTTTCTGTCTTTTTTTCATCCTCTTTTTTCCAATTCATTCTTTTTTTCTTTCTTTCTTTCTTCCTCCTTCCTTTTTCGCTGTCTCGTTGTCTGTCTTTCTTTCATCCTCTTTTTTCTTTCTTTTTTTCTTTCTTTTTTTTCTTCCCTTTCCTTCCTTTTTCTGTCTTCTCGTTGTCTGTCTTTCTCTTCATCCTCTTTTTTTCTTTTTTTCTTTCTTTCTTTCTTTCTTCCTTCCTTCCTTTTTCTGTCTTCTCGCGTCTGTTTTTCTTTCATCCTCTTTTTTTTCTTTCTTCCTTCCTTCCTTTTTTTTATCTGTCTCGTTGTCTGGGCTTTCTTTCATTTCCCCTTTCTTTCTTCCTTCCTTTTCGGTCTGTCTCGTTGTCTGTCTTTCTTTTCATCCTCTTTCTTTCTTTCTTTCTTTTCTTTCTTTCTTTCTTCCTTCCTTTTTCTGTCTGTCTCGCGGTCTGTTTTTCTTTCATCCCCTTTTTTTCTTTCTTCCTTCCTTCCTTTTTCTATCTGTCTCGTTGTCTGTCTTTCTTCATCCTCTTTCTTTCTTTCTTCCTTTTCTGTCTGTCTCGTTGTCTGTCTTTCTTTCATCCTCTTTCTTTCTTTCTTTCTTTCTTTTCTTTTTTTCTTTCTTTCTCCTTCCTTTTTCTTCTGTCTCGCGGTCTGTTTTTCTTTCATCCTCTTTTTTTCATTTATTTCCCTTTTTTTCTTTCTTCCTTCCTTCCTTTTTCTGTCTGTCTCGCGGTCTGTTTTTTTTTTCAAACCTCTTTTTTTTCTTTCTTTCTTTCTTTCTTTCTTTCTTCCTTTTCTGTCTGTCTTGCTGTCTGTCTTTTTTTCATCCTCTTTCTTTTTTTCTTTCTTCCTTCCTTTTTCTATCTGTCTCGTTGTCTGTCTTTCTTTCATCCTCTTTCTTTCTTTCTTTCTTTTCCCTTTTTCTGTCTGTCTCGCTGTCCCGTCCTTCTTTCATCCTCTTCCTTTCTTTCTTTCTTTCTTTCTTTTTCTGTCTGTCCGCTGTCGTCTTTCTTTCATCCTCTTTCTTTCTTTCTTTCTTCTTTTCTTTCTTTTCTTTCTTTTTCTGTCTGTCTCGCTGTCTGTCTTTCTTTCATCCTCTTTCTTTCTTTCTTTCTTTCTTTCTTTTTTCCTTCCTTCCTTTTTCTATCTGCTCGCTGTCTGTCTTTCTTTCATCGCCTTTCTTCTTTCTTTCTTTCTTTCTTTCTTTCTTTCTTTCTTTCTTTCTTTCTTTCTTCCTTCCTTCCCTTTTTTTATCTGTCTCGCTGTCTGTCTTTCTTTCATCCTCTTTTTTTTCTTTCTTTCTTTCTTTCTTTTTTTTTTTCTTTCTTTCTTCTTCCTTTTCTGTCTGTCTCGTTGTCTGTCTTTCTTCATCCTCTTTTTTTCTTTCTTTCTTTCTTCTTTCTTTCTTTCCTTTCTCTGTCTGTCTCGCTGTCCCGTCTTTCTTTCATCCTCTTTTTTTCTTCTTTCTTTCTTTCTTTTTTCTTTTCTTTCTTTCTTTCTTCTTCTTTCTTTTCCTTCTTCCCTTTCCTTTTTCAATCTGTCTCGCTGTCTGTGTTTCTTTCATCCTCTTTTTTTCATTCATCCTTTCTTTCTTTCTTCCTTCCTTTTTCTGTCTGTCTCGCGTCTGTCTTTCTTTCATCCTCTTTCTTTCTTTCTTTCTTCCTTTTTTTTCTTTCTTTCCTCCTGTTTTTTATCTGTCTTGCTATCTGTCTTTTTTTCATCCTCTTTTTTTCTTTCTTTCTTTCTGTCTTTTCTTCCCCCTTCGGTTCTCCTTTCTTCGCATACACAGAGTGACGGTGTCACTACAGCAGACAACAGAACATAAGAAAAACCCCTTGACGCTTTGTAAGTAAACGCCAAAATACTACAAGTTCACCTGAGAATGCCCATTAGTAGTAGAAACATAAAACACATGCACATGCGCGAGTGTTGTGGTTACTTTTTGAATATTTAGAAAAACAAAGGAAATAAGAAAGGGGGGATGGTGGCCCCACCTAATTAAAGAGAGAGAGAGAGAGAGAGAGAGAGGGGAAGAGAGAGAGAGAGAGAGAGAGAGAGAGAGAGAGAGAGAGAAGAAATGTTACCAAATTTTTTTTCATGTGGAAATGGGAGGTTGGAGGCAAAAAAAACAACAACAAAAAACAACAACCAAACAAAAAAAAAAAAACCCGAAAGAAAAGTAAAAAAAAAAAAAGTTTTGGGGCTGTCCTTGGGCCCATTTTCCATTGTTCCATCCAGAGCCTGTTTTTAACGCACTTTGGGTTGACAGGGGGAATACAGCCCCAAATGGCCCCGGGGCTTTTCCTGATGTGGTTTCGCGGAGGTCCGGATGGGGTAAGAAAACGTACAAAGGTTTTTGGAAAAAATTTTTCCCCAAACGGGGGAAAAGGTTGGTGGGGACCAAAGCCGTCCCGGGGAATGGGGGGGATGGACCAAAGGCGGTTTTTGGCTTGGGGTTCGTCCGGCCCAAAACCCCCAGGTAAAAGATTTTTTTTTTGTTATTTTTTTCATACCTCACCATTTTACTACCCCTCCTCTTTTATAATACCTTTTTTCCTTATCCCTTTTTTTCCCTCTTCTTACTTCCTTTCACTTTCTTCTTCTTCTCTTCTTTTTCTTCTTCTTCTTTCTTCTTCTTCTTCTTCTCATCATCATCTTCTTCTTCTTCTTCTTTTCCTTTTTCTTCTTCTTTTCTTCTTCTTCTTCTTTTTTCACTCAACAAAAACCCGAGGCATTGACGGGGGTGCTGTACGGGGGAGGCCCCAGAGATCCAAGAGAAACTCTCTGTGATATGGGGCAGGCCCGGTCTCTGCTCTTACCTTTTTTTTTTTTTAATTAAAAAAAACAAACTTCAAATCTTTTTGACGACATAGTTCGGTCCGCGGGGAGAGCCATCTCTGACAGGATCCTTCGTGGTTTCATTTGTTTCCGTCGGATGGTACTCACTCTGGATATTGTAGCTTTCCCCTTACAAGTTTTGTCTCTGTGACGCTCCTTCATGGAATAACGGTGTTTCCCCGATGTGTTTTGACCTGGGCCCATGTTTTCCCCCTCCTGCGCAGTGCAGCAATTCCCGGGATGTGCGCTCCCTTGGGGGAGATTTGTTCGCTCCCTTGGGGAGAGTTTAGTGCAGCTCCCTTTGGGCAAGTTTAGTGAGCTCCCTTGGCAATTTGGGCAGCTCCCTTGGGGAGAGTTTGGGGCAGCTCCCTTGGGCAAGTTGGGGTTCTCGCTACAAAAATTCCCTCTCCTAAAGATTACCCCCCATCCATGAAATGGAACCTACCCTTTTAGTGCAGCTCCCTTGGGGGAGATTTGGGCCCTTTTCGCTACAAGAGTTCCCTCTCTCTAAAGATGTAGCCCCTATCCCCCTGAATGGAACCTACCCGGGATGTGCCTCCC
This sequence comes from Conus canariensis, assembly GCA_033310375.1. Classification (NCBI taxonomy): domain Eukaryota; kingdom Metazoa; phylum Mollusca; class Gastropoda; order Neogastropoda; family Conidae; genus Conus; species Conus canariensis. The sequence goes on along the minus strand of JAMYXO010004733.1, from coordinate 8,725 downwards.
TTTGGGGAGGGTTTTGGGTTCCGCTACAAGAGTTCCCTCCCTGATGAGTAGCCCCTATCCTTGAAGGGAACCAACCCCTTAGTCAGCTCCTTGGGGAGGTTTTGGGCCCTTTTCCCCTACAAAAGGTTCCCCCCCTCCTAATGGTCCCCATCCCGTGAAGTGAACCTACCCGGGATGTGCAGCTCCCTTGGGGAGAGTTTTTGCCCTTTTCGCCAAAAGTTCCCTCCTCTAATGATGTAGCCCCCATCCAGTGAAGTGGAACCACCCGGGATTGCACTCCCTTGGGCAGAGTTTTGGGCCCTTTTCGTACAAGAGTTCCCTCTCTCAATGATTACCCCATCCAGTGAAGGGAACCTACCCGGGGAAAGTCACTCCCCCCGGGGTTGGGGTTCTCGCTACAAAGTTCCCTCTCCTTTAAAGATGTAGCCCCTATCCATGAAGTGGAACCCACCCGGTATAGTGCAGTCCCTTGGGCAGAGTTTAGCCTTCTCGCTACAAGGTTCCCTTCTCTAATGTGTACCCCTATCCCTGAATGGAACCCCCCGTATAGTGGCCCCCCCTTGGGGAGAGTTTGGCCTTCTGCTACAAAAGGGTTTCCCCCCTTAATGATGTAGCCCCTATCCATGGTGGAACCTAACCCGGGTTTTGAGTCCTGGGCAAGTTTGGCCTTTTTCGCACAAGGTTCCCCTCTCGATGGTAGCCCCTATCCAGTGAATGGGAAACCACCCGGTAAGGCACTCCCCTTTTGGGGAAGGGTTTGGCCTTTTCGCTACAAGGTTCCCCTCTCGATGATGTAGCCCCCTATCCGGAAGTGGAACCTACCCGGGATGTGCAGCTCCCTTGGGCAGAGTTTGGCCTTCTCGCTAAGAGGTTTTCCCCCCTCTGTTATGTAGCCCCATCCAGTGAAGTGGAACCTCCCGGGATAGGGCAGGGGCCCCCGGGGAAGTTTGGCCTTTTTCCCCAAAAAGATTTTCCCCCTCTCTAAGATGTACCCCTCCCGTGAAGGGAACCTCCCGGAAGTGCCTCCCTTGGGGAAATTTTAGCCTTCTCGCTACAAAGTTTCCCCCTCTCTAATGGGTTAGCCCCTATCCGTGAAAGTGGAACCCACCCGGGATAGGCAGCCCCTTTGGGCAAGTTAGCCTTCCGCTACAAAAAGTTCCCCTCTCTAATGATGTAGCCCCTCCAGTGAAGTGGAACCTACCCCCCTAAGGGGCACTCCCCTTTGGGGAAGTTTGGCCTATCGCTACAAAAGTTCCCTCTCTCTAATGATGAGCCCCTATCCAGTGAAATGGGCCACCCGGTATGGCAGCCACCCTTTGGGAAAAGTTTTGGGGCCCCTTTTCCCACAAGAGTTCCCTCTCTCTAAGTGTACCCCATCCTGAAGTGGAACCCACCCGGTTGTGCGCTCCCTTGGGCGGTTTTGGGTTTTCGCTACAGAGTTCCCTCCTCAATGGGTTACCCCTATCCAGTGAAGTGGGCCTTTCCCCGGATAGTGCGCCCCCTTGGGGGAAGTTTGGCCTTCTCGCTACAAGAGTCCCTTCTCTAAGATGTAGCCCCTATCCATGAAGTGGAAAACCCACCCGGGTTTGTGCGCTCCCTTTGGGGGGTTTTCCTTTTCGAAAAAGAGGTTCCCCCTCTCTAATGAGTACCCCCACCGTGGTGGGAACCAAACCCCGGTAAGTGCGCCCCTTTTGGGAGAGTTTGGCCTTCTTTGCTAAAAAAGTTCCCTCTCTCAATGTGTTGCCCCTATCCAGTGAAGTGGAACCCACCCTTTTGTGGGGCACCCTTGGGGGAAATTTAGCCTTCTCGCTACAAAGTTCCCTCTCTCTAATGTGTAGCCCCTATCCGTGAAGGGGAACCTACCCCGTATAGGCGCTCCCCTTGGGGGAAGGTTTTGCCCCTTTTCCTACAAGAGTTTCCCTCTTCTAAAGATTACCCCCCTTTCCCTGAAGTGGAACCTACCCCGGGGTTGGCACTCCCTGGCAGAGTTTGGGGCCCTTTTCCTCAAGAGTTCCCTCTCTAAAAGAGTGCCCCTACCATGAAGTGGAAACCACCCCCCCTAAGTGAGCTCCCGGTATCGAATCTCCTGGGTACGAATGCGGCTTTTTGGGTTTAAAATACGCTTACGTGAAACCTCTTAAAAAAGCAATCACTCGGTAGGTACAGCCCCTTTTTTGTTTTAACCCCCCCCTAATATGTAACGCCCCCCAGTACGAGGGCCCCACCCGGTATAGGTGCCCCTCCCAATATGGAACCCTTTCCCTAAATGGGAAACCTACCCGTTGGGGGCCCCCCCAATAGGGTAACCCTTCCACTAGAATGGAACCTCCCCGGCCCAAATTAGTGGCCCCTCCCAAAAAGGGAAACCCCTTTCCACTAAAAAGGAAACCCCTTCCCCGGGTTTTTTTAAAAAAAGCCCCCCCCTTATAAGTTTTAACCCTTTCCACTAAAAAGGCCCCCTTCCCCGGGTATGGGGGGACCCCTCCCTTTTTGTGTAACCCTTCCCCACTAGAATGGAAACCCTTACCGGTTTTGGTGAGCCCCTCCCTAATAAGTGTAACCCTTTCCACTAGAAAAAAACCCTACCGGTTTTTAAGGGTAGCCCCCCCCTAATGGGGGTAACCCTTTCCAAAATTTTATTTTTAACTCCCCGGTTAGTGTCCCCCCCCCCCTTTTAATTTGAAGGTTTTCCGTCCCCCGGTTTTTTGCCCCCCCCCAGGGTGGTAAAAGGAAAAAATATAAAATCCCCGCCCCCCCGGGGTTTTCCCCAATTTTTTCCCGTCTCATCAACTTTATTCCCTTTTTATCCGGTCAGGGGGGGGGAAATTTTTTATATTTTTGGTAGCCTAAAAATAAAATTATATATCGATAATTCCCGAGGGGGGTTTTTCCCAACGGTATCATTCAATCAAGCATACTATCCTTCACATCATCATCTCAACTAATCTCATCTCCCTCACTTCTAAGTCCATCTTTTTTTTTATGGGGAACCAATAACATCTCCTCGTCTTGGAACCACCACCCCTTTGGGGTTATCACATTCAATCCACTTTTTTTCACTTCTTTCTTCGTTGGGCGTCGCCCGTCCCGTAGTCGTCGGCCCCCAGTCATCTCACCCTAAAATCTCCCCATCATCATAAACATCTTCATCTTTTCCATCTTCTTCATCTTCTTAACATCATCGTCTTCATCTTTAAAAAGGCGGGACACAACCGGTATCACCCAGAACTCACACACCTTACTGTTACTTTTGCACCATTTTTCTTTAAAAAAGATTTTTTTGGATTGTAGATTTTTATTTTATTTTGTGTCCTTCAGTTAAAGATTTAAAAATTAAAACAAAATTTGGAAGCCTCGGTAAAGGGAAAAAAAAAAATTTAAACAAAAAGGGGAAAAAACGGGACGCCCTGAAATCAAAGGCCCAAAGCTTTAAAAAACCAGCAGGCAAATGGCCGTTTTTAAAAAAATTTACACCCTTTAAAACTCTATTTTTAAAGTGGAAAGGGTCAGTGAGAAAAAAAAAAAAAGGAAAAAAGAAAGGGAAAAAAAAATGTAAGTTAAGCCCCTCTCTTTTTCTCTCTCTCTCTTCTCTCTCTTCTCTCCCCTTTTTCCCCTTTTCTCTCTTTTGCCGGGAATGAAGGCTTTACGTGGCACTAGAAAAGGGAAAAAAAAAAGGGAAAAAAAAAAAAAAAAAAAAAAAAAAGAAAAAAAAGATAGCCCTAAAAAAAAAAAAAAAAAGACGGGTGCATTTAAACCGAATGCATTTAAAGGGGCCCACAACAAACACAAAAAAAAGGGCCCTCGGGGGGGGAAAAACACGAGTTGCTTTATTTTGTCTTTTTCCTTTAAAAAATTTCCTTGGGGGAAACTTACGAATAAAAAGGGTTTTTCCGCCCTGGAGGGGGTTTATAGGTTTTTGGCGCCCCCGGGTTTCCCCCCCCCCAAAGAAACCCCCCAGCCCCAAAAAAAAATTCGGTAAATTAAAACCAAAACAAAAAGTTACATTGGGAAGGGGGGGGGGGGGCCTTTTCCCCCCCCCCCCCCAGGGTTTTTGGGGGGGGGAAGGGCGGGGGGGGGGCGCTTTTGTTTTTTTCCCCACAAAACACACCCCAAAACACACACCCGGACAACGAACACACGGGCCAATCCCCCCCACACCCCCCCACCCCCCCACCCCCCTCCCCCCCCTCCCCCACCCCCCCACAAAATAACACCCCACACCCCAAAACACACACAAACCCTGCACCCCCCCACACACACACCCCAAAATACACCCCCACACACAAAACACACCCCCCGGCCCTTTCCAACCCCCCCCTTTGTGGGGGGGTTGTGGGGGGGTGGGGGGGGGCGCCCCCGGCCCGGGCCGGGGGGGGCCGTGGGGGGGGGGGGGCCGGGGCGGGGGGGGGGGTTGCGGGGGCGGGGGGGGGGGGGGGGGTTGGGGGGGGGCCGGGGGGCGGGGGGGCGGGGGGGGCCGGGGGGGGGGGCCCTTGGGGGTTTTCCCAGCCCCCCCCCAGGCTGGGGTCACGGGGGGGGGGTGGGGGGGGGGGCCGGGGTGGGGGGGGGGGGGGGCCCTTTGGGGGGGGGGGATGGGGGGGGGGGGGGGTCGGGGGGGGGGGTTTTTTGGGGGGGGAAGGGGGGGGTGGGGGGGGGGGGTCCCTGGGGGGGGGGGGGGGGGTTTTTTGGGGGGGGGGGGGGGGGCAGGGGGGGGTGGGGGCCGGGGGGGGGGGGGGGGTGGGGGGGGTTTCCCGGGGGGGGGGGGGGGGGGGAGGGGGGGGGGGGGGGGGGGGGGGGGGGGGGGGGGCCCCATTTGGGGGGGGGGGGGGTTTTTGGGGGGGGGCCGGGAATAATTTACCTTGGGGGGGGGGGGGGGGCCCCCCCCCGGGGGGGGGGGGGGGGGGGGGCGGGGGGGGGGGGGGGGGGTGGGGGGGGGGGGGAAACCGGGGGGGGGGGGGGGGGGGGGGGGGGGGGGAAAGGGGGGCTAAAAGGGGGGGGGGGTCCCCGGTTTCCCCAACACCACCCACCATCCGGGGGGGGTTTTTGGGGGGGCCCGGGGGGGGGGGGAAAGGGGGGGGGGGGGCGGGGGGGGGCACCGGTTCTGGGGGGGGGGGGGGAGGGGGGGGGGTGGGGGGCGCCAGGTGGGGTCTGGGGGGTGTTTCCCCCCAGTGTTAGCAGGGGGTAAACCCATCCCAAAAAAACGCCTTTTACGGGCCAGCTGGGGAGGGGGGGAAGGGGGGGGGGGGGGTTCCGTTATCCCTAACCTCCACCCCTCCCCGTCGTCCGGCTCGGGCACTCACACACCCCCAACCACACCCCCAACCCCACCACACACAAACATGCACAAAACACAAACACCACAAACACACAAAAGCACAACACAACCAACCCCCCCCCCCCCACCCCCCCCCACCCCCCAACCACACCCCCAAAATTGCCACCCACCCCACACACATAAACAACACAAACATGCCACCAACACAAAAACCACACACACCAAAACCCCAAATGCACACACACACCCACACACCCCAAAAATTCCCAAACACACACACACACACACCCACCACACATGCACAGGGCACACACACACACACAAAAATCACCCCAAACACACCACACACACCCACACATGCACACACCCCACCCCCACACACATGCAAACACACACACACACACACACCCCACTTTAAACACCCCAACACACACACCCCACACATCCCACACACCCCACACATCCCACACCACACAGGGCGCCCCACGCATGCACACACACACACACACACACCATGCACACACACACACACACACACACCCCACACACACACATGCACACCCCAACTCACCCCACACCCCACCAACGCAGCACCAACACACACATGCAACGCCCCCGACCCCCCAAACCACACACACACCCACACAACAAGCACACACTCCCCCCAAAATGCAAGGGCCCCACACCCCCGGGCACCGCCGCGCGCGGGGGAAACAAAACACACACCCCACACACACACTCATCACACATTTCTTTTCTCATATGAAATATGCCCACAAGGGCACGAAAAACAACCCCTTTACACCCCGCGCCGCACACACCACTTTCACAAACACACACAACACACAATACACGCGGCGCGCGCGCGCGCCCCGCCGCACCAGCACGAAAGCACGTCCCCCCACACCCCACCCCACACCACGCACACACACCCGTGCGCACACAACACACGCACCATCGTGAAAAAGCATCCCTTTATGAAACAAAAAAATGTCACCCCACACACACACAAAAACACACCCAACACACACACACTAAAACCCACCCACAAAAATTTTTGCCCCGAGCCCCGCGCGCAAAACGTTTATCTCGCAAAATACCCTAAAACCCCCCCCCCCCCCCCTCCCTCCCCAAACCCCCGCCTCCCCCCTCAATTTTTGAAAGGGCCCCGGGATTCCAGTCCCGGGGCCTTTGCGCGGGGCAAAATTTTTGGGCCCAAACTTTTTCGCGCGACAGACACCCACCCCCCCGGGGGCTGTTTTCCCAAACCGGGGCGGGCGAGGGAGGGGGGTTTAAGGCCTGCCAGAGCGCAAAACCACGGGGGGAAAGGGGCCCCTTTTCTGAACGTGATTTCTATCCCGTACACGGGTTTTGATAAAAGGGGGCATGGTCGGGGTACATTACTTTTTTTAGGGTTAAGCGGTTTTTTTTGTCCTTTTCATTGGAATTCGCGGGAGCAATTTGAAAATAGAAGGCAGCGGGTTACGAGAAGGCCCGTCGCAAGGTAAGTGAATTTGGGGGAAAAATTCTTTAAAAAACTGTCATTTTTGAGTTGGGGAAAAAGTCGCCCAAAATTGTCGTCTCCCCCAAATTGTCTTTTTGGGTTCACGCTCGCGACGGGTTTTCTTTGCTTTTTGGGTTTCTAACAGATGGGGGGTTCATTTCCCACCGAGAGGGACTCCCGATCTCGTCGACCCTTTTGATTTTTTTTCAAAAATGGTGAAGCTGTTTTTCCCACTTAGCAAATGGGTTTCCTAACGGGCCCCGAAAGGTTGATGCATGTTCGTTTTTTAAACCCAATCGGCGGTCCCCCACATACGCTGGGCGCAAAAAGGTTCCTTTTGGCCCAAGAATCGGGTGTTAGTGGGGTTTTTAGTGCGGCTATTTTTTTGGAATTTACGTCTGCTACGGAGTGGGGGGAAAATTGTTTTTTTTGGGCGTCGGCGTTGCCTTTTGCTTTCGCTTTGGGTTTTTGATTGATTTGGGTTTCCTACTCTTTTAAAAAGGCATGAACCAACAGGTTTGGGTTTTTTGTTTCGATTAAAACGTTAAGTGTGCTTTTAAATCCCCAGGAGAGAGAGAGAGAGAGGGGGAGGGGAGAGGGAGAGATTTTGCCTGGGGGGCCCGCGTGGGGGGATAAATGGTCTTAGATTCAGTTTGTGTGGGCGCGCGTGGGGTTAGGGAAGGTGTATGTGCGTGCGCGCGCGCGGGCACGGCGTGGTGTGTGGTGGGGTGTGTGTGTTTTTATTTTTTTTTCAAAAAATTTTAAAAATTTTGTCAGGCAAAAAACTTATTTCTCCAAATTCTTTTTTAAAACAAAAATTAACCTTTTGTTTTCCCGTTTACTGAAATCTGGAAGGTTTGGGTCTGACTTCTGAAAGCTATACCCAGTAACTTGAAATTTAAGGCTAAGAAATGCATTTCCAAACTGAAGTCATTTTAATATAGGCCATCTTGTTGGACTGAAGTAAATGGGGTTTCCCAAACTTGACTGATTCTATCACTCACTGCATTTGAAAATTTGTGCTTTTAGTTACCTTTGTAACTAAGGTTACACTTCAGGGTGAGACTACCCCCCCCCCCCACCTCACCTGGTAATCTAATTTGACAAAATCTGAGGGGTGGGGAAGGGAGAATGGGGATGGGGGGGGGGGGGGGGGGGGGGGGGGGGGGGGGGGAAATGAAAAAAATTTAAACAACATTTTTTTTAAAACCAAAAAACAAAAAATCTAAATCAGCTTACTGAAAAGGAAACCACAAAGATCAGGTTTTTATTTAAAAGAAAAAGGCCCACTTGATTGAAACGTCAAATCGACGATAGAACCTGATGAACCTAAACCCTTTAACAAAAAATTAGGGCCACATTTTGAACCTTTCAGTAAGTAAGCGTCCCGGCTTCGCCGGGGGACTTTTCAAAAACTTGCTTCAGTTACCCCGATGAGCTGAGTATTTTCAAAAACTGGATCACCATAAGCAGGCTTAGCTTTTAAGGTACATGCCCTTTTTTGTGGGCTAGAAGACAAGTGTGAAAGTTTTTCCCTTTTTATTCTACCTACAAGGAACACCTACCCCAAGATGGAATGAATAGTATTTTTCAGAACTGTGCCGCTTCAATAACCATGAAAATAAAGCACATACACACACACACACACACACCACACACACACACACACACACCCAACACAACAACACACATTGGTATTGATGTAGCAGTGGGTTTGGGATGCTTTTTCTGTTCATAGTGAGATTTTTTTGTTTGAAAAAGTATGGCCTTTTTCTGGGCAAAAAGACAGCGTGATAGTTTCTTTTTCATGACTAAAAAAGATGAACCTACTCCTAACAGTGGCTTTAGACTTTTCAAAACTGGGGTTCAGTTTTCCCGGAGAATGATATTTTTCAACCCTTATCCTAGTAACCAGGCTTAGCTTTAAACCCGGTTTAGCGTAACCCCCG